>ML976698.1:60203-174946 GCA_010015655.1 Bimuria novae-zelandiae CBS 107.79 | reverse complement strand
TTTTGCGGAGTACGCCGGAATCCGGGTATACTGAACGCTCAATACGGATCTCTACGAATTATGGACCGCGGTACGGGTAGCACTGTCATCGATGGCCCTCCCGCGCAAGTCGGCCTCTTTGGAGGCGGGCCAGGCGACGCACATGCGAACACTGTGGCTACGAGCTTGGAGACCGCCGGTAGTGACGCCAACGTTAACGGTACCTGGTATCTATATTTATTTGCGTTTCATCGGCTCATGGATGGGATAGCCCCACAGCGAAACACTGATATTCGCGTCGAAAATGTTCAGGCAGACGCAACGGGTGCGTCCAGTCTTTGATTAAACCACTCAACAATTACTTACTCCTGTTCAGATACTCAGAATGCCGACGCCGATGCCGACGACTACTTCGACGACTTCGACAATCACTACTTCCAGATCGCAAAGCGAAACAGCGAACTTCACTTGAAAGGCCATCTCCCGCAAAGCCAAATTCTCCAATGGGAGTACTCGTTAGCCCACTTGATCCAAGGGAAACAAGACCCAGGAAATTTAGGCATCATAGGTACTTGACACGTGGTTTCCACATCAAAGAGAGACTATAATAACAATAATAGCTCGGCTGTCACTCGAAATTCGATGGATGATCTTTAGAGAGATAGATCTAAAGAGCCTGCTCGCGTTTAGTCAGCTCAACAAGGCGGCTGCGTGGGAAATCAGCGGGATGCTAGCATGGCAGGATGTAAGTGATCCTCATGATGGACAGGATAACTCGGATGGCGGTTACACGTCCTTAATCAGTTACTTGCTAACTTGATGGGTAGGTGCTTTCTTGCGCGCCCGACGTCATCCGCATGGCCATTGGCATAGGCACCGCTCATCTCTATACCATCGGACAGGTTTCCGCAGCTCTAAAAGAAGATCGTTGCACTAAGTGCGGAAAACTCGCCCCATATTTCGACGTATTCACCCTGGAGCTTCGCTGCATCTCGGTTGGCGGAGGCTGTGACCCACGGGCGACCACCGACGTTATATTTATGACAGAAGAAGAGCGGGAAACCGCTGAAATTACCCAAAACGAGCTTCTTAGGCTTAAAATTCCGAATTTTCGTCCTTTGCCTGGCATCTACTGCTACGGCACCGACGGTATGAATGAGGCCCTGAGAATCGAGCCTGATGACCGTAGGCGGTACTATCCAGTTACGGAGTTGAATAGGGCAGCATTCTGGGTGGGTGAGCATATCTACTCTGATTTTGATGCTGGTATACATAGCTCCAACGCAACCTACAAGCTCTCATGTGTCTACGCGCCGTGGAATACGCGGGAGATGGTCGTCTTCGGCAGTTTCTGTCGCGAGGATCACCCTTTCCAAGATCGGAATTGGCTTTTGTGGCGCAGTTCTGGCACCAGGAGGCTCCAGAGGCGGTACGGTGTGGAGCCGCAGAACTGGCGATCCGGGTACCTTTCTTCCAGGGCTTCGACGAGCTTGTGAAGCACATGAAAGAGGAGCACGAAACTTCGTATGTGGATAAATGCGAAGACGAGTTCGGGATCGAGAAGTACTTTAGAGAAGAACAGGAAGACCACCAGGAAGACCACCAGGAAAACCACCAGGAAAACTACTAGCAAGACCACCCAGAGAATGACATGGCAGACGACCTGGAGGAAGACATAGAAGACAACCTAGAGGACGAATGGCTCGAAGATGACTTGGAAGACGATTCGGAGGACGATTCGGATTGGTTGGAACTTGGAAGTGAGTAGCCGAATCCTCTTCCCAGTCATCTAGAAGAAGTGTAAGTGCTGGCGACGTTCCTTTGACATGACTTTAGCAACACTACTTCTGATTAGGACCGCAGAATCCCATCAGCACGGAGCATGGCATCGATTCCTCGAATTCAGAACTCTTAAGATTGATGTTTGGGTGGTATTGCGCTCTTGGGCTCGCTTCGGGCATGTTGGGTTTCAAGCCATATGTGGCTCGTTCCGAGCCCTTTTACACGGTTTGCTACGACGGCACACGCTACAACGGGAGATTGAATATGGTACTGTATCTAGTGGGATGTTTTGGTAGACCTGCTAAAATCGATTACTATTTCCCGCTTTTGGTTTTTAGAACGATGGTATCGACTGACAGTCCAGCGTGTTTTCACAATTTATCGATTCCGTGACCATGCATAGAGAAGAGCCACTGCCCGGTTAACTACTCCAATCATTCTACAAAGTTTTAGACTGGGCTCATAGCTCGTAAGAGCTCTCTGTAACAGTAATATCTTGGATTCGCAAGCTACAAACCAGTGCAGACAAGATATTACCCACAATGAAATAAAATATGCCAAGAAGGTGACAATATTCTGTGTGATATCCGCAGGAATGGCGACGTCATAACACCTTCTGCAGCGCTAACACGCAATTGCCTCCGACCAGAACCTCCACCCAACCTGGGAAGTCCGTGCGAACAGCACAAAAATCCAGAACACCGCACATAGAATTTCCTGACCGCCAAGCACAATCTGGATCTACACGTGGGCCCTGCCAAACAGTCTGCGCACCGTGCGCCTTTGTTATATCAATCCATTTCACTACGTACCAACAACCTTACACAATCACCCAAATCCACAACTCCACCTACGCCCAAAAGGTCGGCCGCAATGTAACCCAAGCCGCTCTCCCAGAAGTCCGCAGATACACGCTCCACGCGTACTTCACCGGCGGCAACCCCTCCTCACCCTCTTTACTCGGGATCGGGGGACGCAACGCAGGCATCGCCATTGAGGACCGCGGGATTTTCAAGAGCTATGACGGCGCGAGGAGGAAGTTGGAAGCTTTGGTAGATTGAAAAATTGAAAAATTGAAAAAATGAAGCTAGCAATGGGAGCGGTATGAGTCCGCGGTTCTATGCTGCGGATCAGCAGGTCGACGGCGGGGAGCTGAGGGGTGGGATTGCGGTGAGCTTCGAGGAGAATTTTTGCTGGTGGGATGTTGTGGAGGTGGAGGTTTTGCCGATGTGTGAGGGAGAGAGTGATGATGGGAGTGGTTGGAAGGGCTGTGATTGAGGAGTTGTTTTGATGGGGATGATAATCAAAAACTGTATGGTATGCATGATTGAGCAGATGATTGTTGCAGAATGCGAACAATTGCGGGGAGATCAAACGACAAAGTTCATTGCAATATAAAGTGCTGCGGTAAATTCATCTCTATTAACTGCAAAGTATCCACTTTCAGTGAAGCTCGTCCCGACAAGCCAGTCTCTCCAAAATGACCAAGACCATGACTTACTACGTCATCGTCAGACGAAGTGAATACATGCACAGCCCCAGACCAGGCCCTTACGCCATCCACCAGAAGTTCCCTACTACACCCAACCACGATACCATGCAGTCCCTACCCAATGGCCAACACTGCGTCCTAGACGCTCACTACACCATCGCTCCCACCTCCGGTAGCAACGACCCCAACCCTGAAATTATCTCTTCACTATGTCATCTTCGAGAATTTCAAAGACGCCAAGGACGACGTAGAACACCGGGCCGAGCAACATTATGGTGCATACCACGTTTTGAAGCCCAGGATGGGTCAGACAGAAGAACAGATTGACGGAGGGAAGATAGTGGGGAAACTCGGTTACGTAAAAGACACGATTCGCTATCGATGGGATATTGTGGAGATGGAGATTAAGCCTTGTTCTGTTTAGGGGATTAAAATTGGGGATGTGATTCCGGGGGATCGAGGGCTGGTGTTTGCGTGTAGGTATTCGTGGTGAGGCTCAGATGGCGATGGATTAGATGTAGATTGTTGCAGGAACAAACACGATCATCGTATACAACAACCGCGCACAAACAAGCGCTCTAATTCTCACCAGCAGTATAATAGCCACCAGACAAGCATCCTCCCCGCCAGACTCCCAGAAGCACTCACCGCAACACAACCATCATCAGAATGCCTTTCCCCACAGAGAAATACTACTTCATAGTCCATCAGCCCGTATTCTCCACCCCCGCATCTACCCCCGTCGACAATACTCTCTACGCACACCAAACGCCGGGAACGAGCGTGTTGCACCAAGTCACGGGCCCCGGCGGTCACAAACGAACGTTCCAAGTGCACGGCATCGCGGCACACAACCAGTTCAACATCGAGATCATGAAGACGGCGCAGTGCAAGAACTATGGACGGATAAAGGGAGTCCTGGTCGAGGGCTTCCATCAGTGGGCGAAAGAAAACGCGCAGGATGGGCTTAAGGTGGGCGTTTACGACTTTAGGGTGGAGGTGAATGGGGCGAGGGTGTTGGGGGGCGGATTACATGTAGGAATCGGCGGTTGGAGTAGGACCATTAGTGGGATGTGGTGGAGGTGGAAATTTCCCGAAACTAGGCATAATTCGAGCAGATAGATTGTGTTGAAATACGTTGAATGTAGCCAGCACGGTAGACCAGAGCTTCATGGGACGAAGACTTGGTATTTGTTTGTCTGTAACATGCTGGCCTTATTTCTCTAGGAGGATACTTTCGACCATCGTCATGACTTGAAGTTCAGACAGCCGCTTTGAGTGCTCCATGATTTGATGGGGATCAGCGCAGAGTACGCAGTTCCCAAAAAAGCCGATACGCCGCTTTCCGTAGAAAGATGGAGGTTGCGTGTAGCTGTGTTCAATGGTACGATGTAGATACGAGTATTAAGAGGGAAGCGAGGTGACATGGTTCGTATCGCTACCTTGTGCCTGGGTGGCGTAGGGACTGAGGACACGATTCGGCAAGGCTTGCGGAAAGGGCGTCCGAGACAGCGGTAGATACTGGATCGATACGATCTGACACGTCCAGTATTTGTGAACACATGATAGGATAGATGACACGCTCAACGAAGCAACTTTTGTCGCCCATGACGTCCTCGGCTGGGATACGGACCTGGCAATCTTTTGCCAACGCGACGACTGAGAGCCGAGTTCCGTGCTTCCAGATGGTCCATTTCAACGCTCACAAACCACCGTGAATGGCGAAAGACGACAAGATCAGCACTACCGCACTGATCAAAGCCCAAACAAAGGGTATCCAAGTCGACATCTTGAAGTACCCAGACTGGTACACGCCGCCCAGCCTATGCCCATTAGCCTGCAAACGAAGGTGGGTATGTAGGGACTCACAATCCACCTACAATGCTTCCTGCGATGAGTCCTTCAATGCCGCCAATGATGGCGTACACCAAGGGCGTGATCCAGATGATCTTCCAGTTGCGCCACTGCACGATGCACGCCCACAGCGCGACGACCATGTGCATGGCGCCGAAGAACAGCGCGGTCCATATCAGGGTGAAGCGCCAGATGTCGTCGGGGTCGTAGAGGTAGTAGGGTGTAGAGACGCCGGTGGGGAGTGGCCAGTAGAGGGAAGGCCAGTCGGGCGATACATAGTTGGGGGGCGCTGCGCTGCCGGTGCGTGAGATGAAGCTGAGTTGTGTTAGTAGAGGGCAAATGCGCAGGCAGGAATACGACGCACCTCATTTGGGCAGCATAGTTGCTGGTTGGCGTGGAGGTTGGTGACGTTTGTCGTGGTGATGGTGATGGTGATGGTGATGTTGGTCGTGGTGATGGTGATGGTTACTGGCCTGTGCGCAAGCTTCTTTTAGGGCTTCCGAGCTTCTTCCGATGAACCTCGGCTGGCGAGCGCGAGCGCGAACGTGTATCACGTCGGGCACATCTTCATCATAACACTGCAAGCTCCAGGGGACACTAATTTGTCGAGATGTCAGCTGATCGCTTGCTGTCGACCCTCCTGCGGTCGCTGCAGACCTACACTGACCAGCAGGACACGCCACGGTACGCATGCACACCACGCCCGCCGCGTCTCGCATCCCACTGACAGCTCCCTAGCATACTCGGAACCGCGTCGTCGCTGTTGACTACCCTTGGAAATCCTCACAATCTGAGCCTCTTAACGTCGCATCTCCTCACCGCGCCTGCGCTCTGGGACCGCCCCGAAAGCCTCCGAACACCCCTTCGCCTGCTCTCCGTATTCCACGCCGCCGTCACCACCATCATCAATCACCACAATCATGTACGATACAACAAAGCGCCTGAATTACTGCCAGGCCAAACTCCAGTCGGAGGTGGTCTCTCATTGGACGAGTGGGTGCGCGCTGTTGTCGCTGGCGCCGATGAACGGAGTCAACGATGGAAGCATCTCGTGACGCTGGGCGGCTTGCTGATTGCGATTGGCAGCTTGGAAGAGCAGGGTTTGGACCTGTACTGGGCTTCGGGCATTAGAAAGAGAGTGGAAGCAGCATTGGTTCGAGCCACCAACCTCGCCTTGGTCGAGGTTAGGGAAAGATCTGAGGCAGACGGGCTTGGTGGTCAGACCATCGTCCTGGTGCTGAACCATGCTTTTGGCTGTCTGTCAGACACCGAAAAAGCCCAGTTAGACTACGACCTACTCCTTCCGGTGCTCATTGGGACAGCTTACTTCTCGAATGAAGGCTTCCAATCGGCCTACTTCATGGGCGGCCTGAATCTCGACATAAAGAAAAAGGGCTCAAAGTTGGATTGGGACGCCCGCTCCAGCTCCTTTCGCCAGGTCGAGGCCATCATGGCAAGACCCTTGGTATCGTCAATGGGGCCGCTTTCTAGAATCATTGCGCACGCCGTGGAAAACGTGCGGGATCCATGGGTCATACAGACTATGATGGACGACTTGGCAAGCTTTGCTAGGGCCCTCACCACGCAATGGCGACAGATCAATTTCTCCGAGATTGACCCAGCCGAGGAGCAAATGTACTTGGAAGAAGAGGCACTCCACAAGACGGTCCCGTTACTATGGTCCCTGCTTAAAGCTGCCTTGTTTGCGACCACCATCACGCTCAGAGGAGTCTTGATCCGCACTCTCGGCGACAAGACATTAGCCGGAGACGCTGTTGCGCCCGTCATTGCCTCGCAAGCGCTACAGACACTGCGGCACCTCTACTTCATCACATCGAGGCTCGGACCGGCTTCCTTCTCGCAGCACACCTTTGTGTATCTGACCGCCATCGACATACTCTCTGCGTACCCCATGCATGCCGACAAGTTGCTCAAATCCATAGCTCCACCTCAGATCGGCCAGATACCTCGGCATCCGCTTGACCGTGTATTAGATCTTTACTTCCTCAACACAGCTGAGCATTTCTCGCTAGTGCTATCCACTTCGACCAACGAAGATCTACTTGTCGCTTCAGCTGTACCATATCTCGCTGCCGGTAACAACCATAACATGCTGCCCATCTTCGAGGCTGCGCACAGCGTTATGCTTTCCGTACTATCAGCACCTCAGTCCGCCGATATCACGGCAAAGCACCTCCCTTTCTACATCGATGCTCTATTCGGCGTATTTCCGCACAATCTGTCCCCGCGGCAGTTCAGGTTAGCATTTAAGACCCTAATGCGAGTCACAGCACCTCCTTCCGCCATCTCAGCCTCCCATCCCGACCTCTCTGCCACCCTGATGGAGCTGGTTCATCATCGCGCTCTAAACGCTCCAACCCAGCCACTGCCTCCCGACGAAACCACTCTGGCGCTACAGGGTTCCGACGCACCACCCCCAGCCTTGTCAGAACAGGCCGTGCTCACATTGACACTTCTCGACGCTTTGCCTTTCCTTCCAATCTCCCTTCTCGATGAGTGGATGCCGTTATGCGCAGAGCTGCTCAATCACATCGATGACTCTGCGATGCGGGAAACCGTCAAGGCACGCTACTGGGAGGTGCTAGTCAGTGGCGAGATGGATTCCGAGCGAAGTGGCGCTGCCGTGGCTTGGTGGGGAACCCGCGGCGGTCGCGATATGGTTCTCTTTGGGAGAGAGATGGCGCGAGAGGATCTGATGATGAGTGGGGCGCTGCCTGTTGAAGGTACACCGCGTGAAAGCAAGCTATGACCGTTTGCTCTTGCCAAAGCATACTCCGGAGTAACCGCTTGGACGGTACCAGGATAAAAGGCTCGGTACATGTGTTGGCCCGAATTCAATGCATCACCAACTCATAAGCCCAAGTACGGCCGGTTGTTGTATTGCCTGACCCGGTGAATGCATTATACCCAGACTATTGACTCAAATTAAAGACGGCTCACACTAAACCTTGAGGAAGCCCTCCAAGGCTCGGCTATTGCTACATACTCAAGCTAGGCCTGGCGAAGTGCTCTCAATAGGTTGGAAAAGAAACAAAACGTCATTGGACGACATGGATGAATCTCGCGGCATCGTAGCCACGATGAGCCCGACAAGACTGGCCTTGCGTTCTTGTCACGGATGCGTCATGATTTGTCCACAATACAAATACTGCCATCGATTCCCTTAACACGGACTCTGGAACACAGCTTCGTATCATATCGCTTGGACGCTCCTCGTCACTAAGACGGAACAGTACCCTTGCAACGAGCTGTGCAGACCCATTCCTGGACGTTACGTGTGAGATGTTTCGGATCACGGCAGAGTCAACGAGTGTCCATCATCGCTGGTCTGCTATCAGCATCCCCGTCCACGCTGCCACGTGCCAGGTTGGCGTACGCAACTATCAGGCCATTCGCAGACCATGTTTACTGTAGGCCCTTAATCGAATCACCCGAAACCTCAGTTCAAAGGGCTCTAGCCTACTTTTGATCAGTAATCTAGTACTTTTATCAGTGAAGAGGTGTCTCCTACGGACGGTGCACTGACATCCGCAAAACTTGGACCATCACCCTATGCCACATACGTGCAAGCCAACTACAAGATCAGTACATCGCCCGATCTTCTCAACCTTTCAATTAGTGTAACTCGTCTATTATCCGCGGTTCTTTCCTGGACCTGTTCCACAGCATCATCTCCTTCAAAAGCCGCGTTGCACGGATGTCTCATTGGCTGTCAAAGAAAATCGCGCTTCCATCTCGCTTCTGGAATGTTGAACATCTACAATTAGCGATCTAGAACGCGTGTCCATAAGACATGATACTCGAAACTGCCGTGAAGAGGCTCCAGGGCTGTTAGTGTACATCTTGAATCTAGTGCGTACAAGACACTATAGCATTACCGAACCTCCCGCCACCACGCATAACTATAATACACGACTGATTAGCTGATCGCTCCGCCTTACCATCTGGCTGTTAAATGCTAGCGGTCGTTGCGGTATTCGCAAGGCCGAAAAGCTGCGTTCAAAACAACACGAAGGCGAACAAGACGGGAAGCCATGAGCACGATCGGTAACGTTCGGATCGGCACCAAAGCACCGGACTTCCACCGCGAAGCTTATGCAAAGGAATGATTGAAAGTAGCCTATTTTTAAAAGCCTCACCCCTGGTACGCCACTAAGCACGGTTACAGAAGTCTCTCTCAGCACCTACATCAACGAAATCAAGAAGTCTTGGCGTATCATACTCTTCATACCGGCAGCGTTCTCGTTCGTCTGCCCGACAGAATTCCTTGCTTTCCAAAACTGTCTGGAGGAGTTTAAAGATCGCATTTGCGACGTCGTGTTCGTTTCTGTCGACACCAAACATTCCTTGTGGCATTGGATGAACCTGCCCAGGCAGTACGGTGGATTGGGTCAGATTGATATCGCGCTGCTGAGTGATGTGAGCCACAAGATGTGTCGTGACTACGGGGTCTTGGTTGAAGATGAAGGTATTTCTCTGAGAGGCGTGTTCATTCTGGACGAGGAAGCCGTGGTGCAGCAGGTACGCTCCTCGCGCCTGAGTCTAGCAGAAGACCCGCTGATACCTTCCAGATCACACTGAATAACCTCACGGTCGGTCGCTCCGTGCTCGAAGCGCTTCGCTTACCGAAGGTATTTCAGGCCGTAGCCAAGCATGGCGTCCTCTGCCCCATTGATTGGAAGCCATCCACCAATGCCGCCGATACTCTATCGACAGCTTTATGAACTTAAACTGACACCCCGCCAGGCCGCTGCGCCCACACCCCGTACAAACCAAAGGAAGTCCTCCCCACGACCCCCGCGCCAGGACACCCCCTCAGCCACCGCACCCGCAACACCTACTCCCCCGCCTCAGGCTCCCACGTCGTCCTCGAGTTCGCCGACCCAACGTCCAGTCCGCAAGGCTCCCCCGGTTCGCTGCCCCCCACGTTTCGGCACCCCTCTCCTCATACGGGGTAGCTCAGCGCGCCCGCGCACACGCCGTCTTCGTCGCTGTTGTCTACGCCGCGGCCTGGGGTGAGCTATGGGGCAGGGCCAGCGCCGACACGGCTGCAGGCGACGTTTGAGGCCATCAAGAAGATGAGTGCGGGGCTGGCGACGAGGGAGGAGGTGCAGACGCCGGGGTGCTTTGATGTTGTTGTCGATGCGTGAGGGTGGCAGACGGATATGCGTCGCTGCGGCGGTCGGTTTTGTTTCTGTGCTGTTTTTTTTTTTTTTTAAGATCCTCTTAATTTGGTTCGTCCGTGAGTGCAATTTTTGGTCGTGCGTTCGGTTTCTGGTTGGGTTGCGTAAGTGCATGATGATTAGTATAGAGTTTTACTTTTTTGTCACGGTGCTATAGACAGTCACTGGTGGTATAGAAGGGTCGTGAATTACGCAGCTGGTATCGCATCCACATTTGTCATAAATCCCCCCTCCTTGTGCGTATCATCGCACATCAATCTCGTACTATGACTCCTCCGCGACGCACCACTCAGTCGGACGCCAGCTCAGCATAGTTGTCCACGCTCTCCACCGGCCTACTCATCACTCTCGTCTGACCATATTTCTCCTTCTGGACGACATCATTCCCTGCAACGTGTATCTTGAACCGTTGCTTCACCGTCTTTCTGCACATGGGACATTTGCTCGGTCGCGCAGGGATGTGACTGTGTCGCACGGGAATGGCGATGTCTGCGCACCATTGACACATGACCATGTGGCCGCAAGGAAGCACGGCGATGTCGGCGATCTGACTGTAGCAGACCTGGCAGTCGAGCTTCTTCGTCATCTGCGCGTCAGTGAGGGGCGGTGGTCGGTCGGGTTCATCAAGCGTGGGGACGGGTTCGGGAAGAGGCGGTCGCGAGGCGGGTCGTTGGCGGACGAGGGCGATGCGGGCGCTTGCTACAGCGTCGGTAGCTTGTTGCAGACGGGTGAGGTCGTTTTCGATCTGGATGAGAGAAGCGCGGATGGACGGTGTCGAGGAGGCTGGTCGGTCTCCATCCGCAAACAATTCTGATGTCAGGCTCAATGTAGGCGCAATGGGCGGAATCAGTGCGGGCGAGGTCGCCGAGTCTTCTCGCCGCCTATTGAGGGGCGCGGGCGTGTAGCTCCTCACGTTGCCTTCCTGGTGGCGCCGGAAATGTTGGCGCGAATCCTGGAGGACGCCCCAGAGAATTTGCTCTTCCAAGTCTCTACGCTCTTGCCGCGGGAGGTCGTTCATGTTGTTGAGGCGAGGATCGGTGGTCTCGCCGGTTGCGCGTCGCTCCTCAGCTTGTCGGTAGCGCTCCTCTGCGCGGTTGTACATGGTGGAAAGCGGGCTCTCGTAATCCTCGCGTTGTACGTCCTCTCGCGAACCAAAAACGCGGACGATTCGGTCGCGGGCGCGTTGGAGACCGACTTCGGTCCTTGTAAGCGGTCGTGAGAGGCCTGCGCTGCTGCTTCTTCGTGGCATGTGTGTGCCCTGTGGAGGCGGGTCGAGTTCTGCGTCGTCGTCCGACAATCCCTCTAGAAGGTCGTCCAACGCGTCCTCGATGCTCTGATGCACTTCCTGCGGTCGCTCCTCTTCCGAAGTCAGCCTCCTCCTCGTGAAGATGTTTTCAGGCCGAGAAGCGTCGTTTTCCCTGCCAGCCCTCAGCTGATCCAGCGTCCGTGGCAGGAACCCCGGGCTGACCTCTCTAAACGGTTCTCCTATGACAGCTATACGCGTCTCCGTTCCATCTGGCTGCGCCACTGTGCGATAGCCTTGGTGGAATTCAAACCACCGTCCGAGGAACTCGGTCTGATCTGGTATGTGCGGGATCTGGGTCTGGCGGGCCTCGAGTGGGGGATCCGTGGCTGCCAATCTATTGTTCCAGAATTCTGGAACGTGTTAGCTCAGGTTCCGTTGTCGTTGGGAAAAGAGTCCATGGATATCGGCCCAATTGAGCGGCGCGTGTTGGCAAACAAACCGGGTGAAATGTGATGATCCATGGATGCCATGCTCAAACAAACGGGAAGCGCACCTTTGCAGAACCAGCAGTAACTTTGCCACCGCGTCCCCCGCTGTACGTAGCCCACGCCATCGATGTAAACACGGTATAGTTGTGAGTGCGGACGTCTGTCGTAGCACGCGCAGCACTTCGGCGTGCTGGTAAGGCGGCACGAAGTTGCAAGCTTATGCGGACAATGCGTGTCCAAGCGTGGACAACCTGCGGTCAGGGTACCCATGGTGAGGGTAGAGAGGAAGGACACGGCCCGCAAGAGGAAGAAACGTTGTAATGGCCGCGGAGGAAGTCAACTGTCGTATCCTTGTGTCGCTGGCGGACTTAAGCGCGTTGTCGCCGCGGCCAGGGCGGGGCACTTGTTGGGTCGAGCCCAGGCACCGCTTTCGAGCACCCACGCCTCACCGGAAGCTTCTGCTTAGGTACAGTCCATTCGCGGTGCACAAAGGACCATGCATGTGCCTGATGAGTCCTCTCTTTCTCTTGACACATACACCCTCACAAAATATCACGACACAGGCTGAACGCTGAGCGCATCGGGTTCCGCACTGAAGTTACGACCAGACTACCATCATGAACAAGTCGGCCTCCCCCGATCCTAGAATTCTCTCAGACAAGCGATCGGAAGAAGTGACAGTTTTCCAAGGAGAGCATCGCAAGTACTTCGAGCTCTATGACTTCAACGGCCATGTTGTCAAGCGCCATCGCACAGAATCGGGCGATGCACCGTGCAAAGTCTATCTTCCGCATGACCCCAGATGCACGAGGGATATCATTGAGACCATGCCAGCCTACAAGAACTGGCTCGAGCAACTTCTCCATAATCTGGCTTTGCAGGAGACTGCCGACCATATCTTCTGCGAGAACCCATTTAGACTGAAAAGCATCGATCTCCAAGCACCGACCTGGTTTTCTAGTAATAAACTAGGCTTTGTGAAGGCGCAATGTAATATTTCAACGGATGGTGAGAAACAATGGATACCTGGTGCTGTGTTTTTGCGAGGCGGAAGCGTGGGCGTACTGGTGATTAGTACACCCATGTTCTTCAGCTTTCAGCCCAGCGTGACTCACAATAACAGATCATCATACAGCCATACGACGGCGAAGACGAAGAAAAGAGGAGAATAGATCAAGGCCGTGAACCCGAGCTCTACTCGATCCTCACAATCCAGCCGCGCATAGCTGCCGGTTCCCTCGCATTCGCCGAACTCCCCGCCGGGATGCTCGACGACAGCGACAACCTCGGTGGCAAGGCGGCCCAGGAGATCGAAGAAGAGGTCGGCATTGTCGTCAAGAGAAAGGACCTGTTCAACATGTCCGAAGCCGCCGTCCGAGCCATACATCAGCAGCCCTACACGAAGGTCGACGAGCATACACCTTCCGAGAAGGTCGCAGACTCGATGTATCCCAGTCCCGGCGGATGCGACGAGTTCCTCCCCTTGATGCTCGTGCAGAAGCGACTGGACCGAGAAGCCATCAACGACCTGCAGGCGCGCAAGACGGGGCTGAGAGACCAGGGCGAGATCATTACGCTCAAGGTGGTGCCTTTGCAGCATCTGTGGAGGCACGGAGGCCGGGATGCTAAATGTCTTGCTGCCCTGGGTTTATATGAGAACTTGAAGAGGATCGGTGGGATTCTGCCAGAGATGCCTGCTAAGCCGGATGACGATCCAGATAACTAGGGCCCCAGTACGGCCAGTGTTCGGATTCTCTCCATCAAGGTAGAGCGATTTGCGCTCCAGTGTTCAGGCACCTTCCCGAGTCCTCATGTAGTCCGGCAACCACGTTTCCCAATCCTATCATGCTCAGCCTCTATACAAATCTTTTTCACCACCCTCAAGTCCACCACCGTAAACACCACCAAGTGCACCACCGTAAACACCACCAAGTCCACCCAAGCCCCAGCCCCAGCCCCAGCCCCAGCTCCAGCTCCAGATTCACCCGCCTTCTCCTCCAAACTTCCTAATCGGGTAATTATAGAGAAGCCGTTGAAAATAGTCTTATTATTAGTAGTCAGAATTGGCGTTGGGAAAGGTGCTGAGGGTATTCTGGGTGCCGTGTGAGGGTGGAGATTCGCAGGTGGGCCATGCGTTGAGGCAGAGCACAATGGACCCTATTTATTTGTATACCTGCGGTGGAGGTGCTTGAGTACTACGAGGCTAGGATGGAGTATCGTGGTTCGTAAACGTGGTGATGGGGTTGGGGCTAGGGTTGGGCTTTCAAGCGCAAGAGAGTGTGGGTCTGGTGAATGTGCGACGGCGGGTAGAATCACTAGTTTGAGACTAGTCTTCCCGTGCGTTATCGACGTCTTTTTTTGATGGTCGCGATACGTAGACTTCAAAAGGGCAAGGATAGTCAATCATTGATGGATACTAGTCTCCTGGCTCTTTATTGTATGGAAAGCTCCTAAGAAAGAAGTATATCAACTATTAGCGTGCGGACACGCGTTGATTCGCGATTGTCCCATTGAAGGTACGTCATTCCCAACGGCGGTCGCGCGCAAACGCTACGGTAAGCTCCCGTAATGCGGGGTAAGCTTCCCCCAATCTGTGTCTACAATTGTACATATTTCCCGGTTCCATATAATTATCTCCGGCTTCAATATCTCGCCCTCACGCATCTCGAATCTGCAAGCCCACACGTTTCCTCGTAGCATCATCCACAAAGACATTCCACATAGCAACCATGGTCCAAGTCCGCACCTACACCATTCCCCCTACCAAACTTATGCCCAATTCCCCTCATGTCTTGATCCACTATCCTGGCCTCTTCTTGGACAAAGTTTCACAGCCCGGCTTCAACTGCGAAGAGCTATACGACCTCTACAGATCGAACGGCTGGGAATCGCAATGGGTCGCGCGCTACGGTGCCACTCAGCCCTCACACTACCACTCCCGCGCGCATGAAGCCATGACCGTCATCTCAGGCGAAGGCGCAATGATCCGCTTTGGCGTAGCTGATACTTCCGAAGACGAGGAGGAGCACACACACGGGAGCGGGCACGAGCATGGCGGAGTATGGGTCGAAGCGAAGAAGGGCGATGTCTTCATCCTGCCTGCGGGCGTCGCGCACAAGACGTACGATCCGAAGCCAGGTCCACCGGAGCTCGCATTTTACCAGTGTAAAGACGAGAACGGGAAGGTGATAAGAGATGAGAAGAAGGCGCGCAAGTTCTTCCAGGACGTCGAGGTTGGGGAGTATTTTCAGATGATGGGAAGTTATCCGAACGGCAATGAGTGGGATTTTGCGGTGGGTGGGGACCACAAGGGGAGGGAGCGGCAGGTTTGGACCGTGCCAGTGCCGGAGAAAGATCCCGTGTTAGGGCTGGACAAAGCAGGTCTGGTTGGACTGTGGAAGGACAAGGCGATAACCAGTAAACTGTAGGTTCAGAGTGGAGGCATGGAAGATTACTGGGAACATGGTAATTGGGCTCTCCGGCTCATCGAGCCATCCAATACACCGTCATGGCGTATGACCAACGCTGGCCTTTCCGATGTTTTGCCTTATCACAGTACGATGATACTCCAGTTGTTGCGGAGACATCTTAACTCTATTCATCCACGAGCCAATTGAGTCTGCTGTGTGGGAGGGAAAAACAAAGTAGGTAAAGGACGCCGAGTTCCATGAACTGCCATTGGTCAATAGGCTTATGAGGCTGTTATGCGCTGCACGGGTACTGTACCATACTCTATATTGAAGAACATCACTCGTGTATGCAGGGTTCACACCACCAGAAACTGTGTTCGATGATTTGATCATGATGTCAAGATACAGAAATGTCGCTTGGACCAATGGGTAAATTTTGGGCGCGCGACTTCTCGTCCTCGTTCTGTACGGTCAGGTTCATTCAGCGTGTCAAGGTGGGTGCATGTGGTCCGTTCAGATCCGGAAGCTGCTGTTGAATTGCGGATTTCCGTCCTCCATCCATGTCTTCAGTGTTTGATACACATTCCCTCCGTCATTCGGGAAGAGTTGCCGACCATGCATAGGGTCAAAGTGGCTGTCGATCGTATAGTTGAATAAACCAGACGCAAAGGTCGAAGACTCAGTGAAATAAGTCTGCTGGGAAGAATATGATCCAGCCAAGAATCGGTCAATCAATGCTTCGAGGTCTTTCAAGATCTGCAGACAGTCGCGTTCATAATCTGTTCCTGTTCGAGATTGTCGAGTGAATAGATCGATGGCAAAGGCAATCTCCTCAGCAGATTCCAAGTTATTGCGTAACACGCGATTGAGAAGAAGTATGACAGCCGCGTTGAAGACGAAGTGCAAATTTGACATCAGAAGCCTTCTCGTGTTGTATAGATGCAGGACCCACTGCGCAATACGGATATTGTGATGAGCGGCTTTTGAGCAGGTATGAATTCTGTTGAAGTGCGACTGTTCTTCTAAATTCCAGCTAGAGGCGTTCATGTAGCGTTCTGCCACAGCACGTTTCACCGCCATGAGGAGGATTGGACGAGTGATAAGCATGGTTAACTGAGGAACAACGTGTTAGTAATCGATCAGTATAATCGAAATTAGGCCTACTTGGTTATAACCCATGTGCAACGTGCAACAGGTGGGATCAGCATTGAGCTGATCCGAAGGCATTTGGAGCGCAGCTGGCAGCTGCATACGCCAGTCTTGTAGCATCCTTAAAGGCGTGTCAAGGTCCGGGGGCGCATGATTCGTGTCTAGCTTTCTGGGAGCAACTTTGTATGTCTCGCAAACGATGAAGCTGGAGATGCGTGCAAACTCCACATGTGCGCGAAGTCCGGCAGAAGACGGCAAATTGCTACACTCATCAGCTATATCAGGACGATAAGGAAGAAATCTTACGGTACATCCACTGGCAGAGGAATCCGGATTGCCTCCTCAACAAGTGAGGGGGGCCTACCCATCAAGCAACTAAGCCATCGATCGAGAACATAGACAGTCCAAAAGACACGCTTACTTGCTTCGTCGGCATAGTGCCTGACTGCACCGTGCGTTACGGCAATGTGCATAGCCAAACTAATGTATACATATGCAGCATCGCGGCGGTTGATTTCAAGGAGGTAAAAAGCCATCAAAGCGAGTACAGGGACATCCCTCAAAGTGAATCGCACTGTGTCCAGAGGATTCCCTAAGAGTATTCTGGCTCGCTTGAAGTACGCATCTCCGGCGTGGATTTCGCCTTGATGCAGGGACTGATTAAGGACCTGTGCTGCTATTGCAAAGGAAACGTGGTGAAAGGCAAGGTAGCGATAGCGATCTGAGGTAGTAGCTTCGGATTGGCTTATCGTCAAAGTAATGGCTTCCGGTATAGGGCCAAGATCGCCCCAGTACCATATGCCTCCGGAGGCAAAATCTCCGTTGCCGTCGTAAATGTGGTATCGCAGCTCCGCCAGCATCATCATCATTTCGGTGCGCGTGGGCAGCCAAAACGGGTCCACGTCCAAGTCAAGTAGTGGCCGTGAATCAAAGGTCTGGTATCGACCTATAGAAGCAACGAACGCTGAGCCATCATCAGGCACGGTTGTACCTGTCTCGGGTACAAATGCCAGTGGCACAAGTGTCATCATGAAACCCTTGAGAAGATCGAGAAATGTCGCTCCAGACGTCTCGCCAAGAAACCTCACATTGCCCTCTGGATCGAAAAGCATGCGGCCTTCGGCTACTTCACCGTCATCAATTCCAGATGGATCCGAGTACAAGGAACTAGCGGGAGGGGTATCGCCGACTTCAGTACTGCGAAGCAATTTATCTCGGACCGACTTCTCTGGAACGACGGTTTGCAAACATTTCGCCAGTTGATCACATTCTTTGCGAAGCCGCGCCAGCTCTTTTTTCAGCTCTGCCCCTTTCAATGGCTCTTCGGCTGGGTACTTGCATTCTCTAGAGCTTGCCTGACAGGTCTGACAGGGCTGCTCTCCTGCCAATTTAAGGTACAATAAGCATACATCTCACAACCTTGAACGCGACCGCGCGGAATCCACTGCAGAACTTACCCGAACACTTCACACGGCTTTTATTGCAGCTATTGCACCTAGAGCGAATTAGATCGTAATGTTGTTTGAACGACTAACGAAGGGGACGTACGCGCGAGCCACGCGTTTCCTGTTCTCAGGAGCGACTTTGCGACGGCGTGGGTTCACCGGCAATCGCTCTCTGGGCGCCGAATCGTCTTGCATCTCAGTTTGGGCGGCCGGGAGCATATCCCGCTAGCATCATGGTGCGTGAAGTGGGTGAGAGGATTGTAGGGAAGGTTGCAGGAGCCGGGTAAGGTACCCGAGCCAGAGCAATGCGAAATCACGTAGTTATGCGGCACGGACACGACACGAACCAAATCCCAAGGTTTGTGAACTATGAATAGGCCTTGATATCAAGGTTGGCGCCCCATGAGGGGTCAAAATAAAAATGGCACGATGGGCGACGTCCTTTTCGAAGCTGACGTTCCGGAAAGCAAAGAAAGCAGCGCCGCCACCCGCAACTTCTCGCAACCAATAACCTTCGACCTCCGAACGCGCGAGCCCAGCAAAACGGTTGATATTGGCCAAGACGGCATCTCGCTGTCTCTCGATGCATGCTGTAGAGTACGAATCATTCTCTTTGAGTGAATACCGTACATGCTTCGGAATGGCCAGACTTGGAACTAAATAGCAGCAATTATGAAGGCCTGATTCGCATGGTACCTATGGTATATATGGTAAGCTTCAGAATAGATCTTGCAAGCGAGTACTTTTCATCCGGAGCATGGTATCGTTGTTACCGAACCCTAAGGGTAGTAGGGATGTTCACGATAGGTAGGGATACGGATACATGTAATGGGTTATGATTGTCACGGTCATGACGGGGAGACTCATAAACGTGTATTATAGACAAAGTGTACTTTTATCGTCCAGGAAGGTTGAGCAAAGCTGCCTGTAACGGAGCATTTATGCGCCGGAAGTGCTCATCGTCCTCATCGCCACTGTGCACTTCCTCGTCGTTCTCTAGGTCGTACTCCTCGTCGTCTGAACCGTGACGGTACCTGCTCTGATAGGGGTCCCGGTCGAATTCGTCGTCGGAATCCAGCTCATCTTCTGGGTAGTCGTTTGCATAATAGTCTTCTGCATTCTCGTCGTCCTCGTCGGTATCAAACTCCCGATCGCTCTCGTCCTCGCCATTCCACCACTCTTCATCTTCGTCTTTCAGGATGATGTAGCCGATGATGCCTTCATGCTCGGGCACGTTGCCGTCGGCGTCCTCCATGACCTCCTCACGCACATAGGTATCGATGACGTAGTCGTCCACGTCCATCGCATCTGGATCGCGTACTGCCAGCGTAGCAGCCTGTGGTGTAGAGCGGCCCTTGCGACGGGCGGGGCCTGTGGGCAGGTATTTGACGGGCTTCGACCGTGCTAGCTCCTCCTGCTCAACCTCCTGGGAGAAGGCCTCAAACCGCTTAACCTGGTCGTCGGAAGGGTTCGTGACCTGCTCAGCTGCAGCTGCAGCCTTGTATGCCGGATTCACACGCACAGCTGCACCCGCCCCTGGACGCTTGCGCGGGCAGGAGGGGATTGTCTCCTCAGGCTCTTTGACTTCTGATATGCTGGGCACATTTCCAGGCTCCTCGATGGCTGTCGCCTGTGCGCCAGTCGTTGGGTCGGGGGCTTCAACGAGGACGCGCTGGCCTCCAGAGAGCAAAACGTGGAAGCGGCGATTTTGCTGCGTGGGTGATGGTACGGCAGCGGGAATATCATCGCCGGGCTTTTGAAGCAGGCGCCATTTGAATCTGGGCTCGCTCTTCTGGCGCTTGACGGTGGGTTCGGCATCGACGACGAGATGGTGCACGGGAGCGGCGTCGCGCTTGCGCTTGACGGAGAGCGTCTGCGGTGGTTGAGGGACCATATTGCGGGCTGTTATAGGCCAACAGCTTCGGGTGATGAGTGTTGTTTCTTTGCGCGCGGGGTGGACCACAGAAGGTAGCAAAGACCCCGCGGTCCTGCCCAAGCACCGCCGCGAACACCGCCACAGGCCGCTCGCGGACCTCCGAAGGGAAGGCATCGTGTCAGCTGGTTGCGTCAAGCGTCTCCAACTGTACCCACGTCAACTGGACAGTCATCTGGTGAAGCTTGTGCGAATGGCCTGAACATGTCTGCCTATTGCGTATCCTCATAACGTTCCTTCCCTGTTCAACGTCCGCTCCTTCCCGCACTTCACTTTCCATCCCATCCACGGCAACCACCACACCACATCCACTCTCCTCGCACACTCCACTTCACTCAATATGGGCCTCATTCGCCGGTTCTTCCAGAGAGAGGACCCCGAATCCTCTTATGCGCCGCTTGAAGGTGGCTCGGAAGGGCCAGATGGCGAGCGGATAGATGATCAAGAGCAACGCGAGTACTCGAGAGTCGACTATTATGTCTTTCTCTTACTCGGCATTGCTATGCTATGGGCATGGTATGATTCCATTCTCTGACTGCTACTTGCCTCGAACGTAATCTAACATCTTCCAGGAACATGTTCCTCGCAGCAGCTCCCTACTTTCAACGTCGCTTCGAATCTGACCATCGACTCCTACGCAATTTCCAATCGGCTGAGCTTGCTGTATCGACAGTAGGAAGTCTGGGATCACTGATACTCCTCACCAAACTACAAGCGAATGCATCCTACCCTAAGCGTATAGCGGCCTCCCTTATACTCAACAGTGTGGTCTTCGCGCTGTTGGCCATATCGACCCGCACCTTTCTGGCCGTCTCGCCCAGCGCGTACTTTGTATTCTTCTTGCTCGTGGTCTTCAGCGCCAGCTTGGCAACGTCGCTGTGTCAAAACGGCGTTTTCGCCTATGTGGCGAGCTTTGGGAGGGAAGAATACACCCAAGGCATCATGACAGGCCAGGGAATCGCGGGCGTGCTGCCTTGTATTGCTCAGATCGTATCGGTACTATCCGTGCCACCCAAGGAATCCGAGGAAGGTGCACCTCAGGAGTCCAGCAAATCTGCCTTCATCTACTTCCTCACTGCCACCGTCATCTCTGCCCTGACTTTGGTTACATTCGTCTATCTTCTTTCGAAGCCCGCTTCCCATGGGCATGTCAGACCAACACTAGACGATGAGGAGGTGGACCCTGGCTATGGCGCCGCCTCGCACAAGTCGATCCCTCTGTTGAGGCTCCTCCAGAAGCTTTATTGGCTTGCTGGAGCCGTATTTTTGACTTTTGCCATCACCATGTTCTACCCGGTTTTCACCCAGAAAACCCTGAGCGTTCGCGATCCTACCACATCATCCCGTCTTTTCCAACCTGCAGTATTCATACCTCTTGGGTTCCTGTTTTGGAACATCGGCGACCTCATCGGTCGCGTTATACCTGGCATCCCGGGTCTAACCCTGACGGCACAACCCCGCTTACTGTTTACATTGGCTGTGGCCCGCCTCGCCTTCATACCGCTCTATCTGTTGTGCAATGTCAGTGGTCGAGGCGCAGCCATCAATTCCGATTTCTTCTATCTATTCATCGTACAGCTTCTTTTTGGAGTTTCAAACGGGTACATCGGCAGTAACTGCATGATGGGGTTTGTAGAGTGGGTGGATCCTGAGGAGCGCGAAGCAGCTGGTGGCTTCATGTCACTGTGTCTGGTGGCCGGGTTGACGGCTGGAAGTTTCTTGAGTTTCATTGCAGCTGGTGCTTGAGTAGATCAAGGCGAGCTTTGCTTACATGGTACTATGTAGAGCGGTTGAACCAATATCATAGACTTTTTTTCGATGGGCGGTCCGCGAGGTGGCCCCTACCCTCCAGCAGATCATGTGTGTGATCATAAGTCGTCGCCGACAACATCTTACTATCAGCAAACGGTAATTCGAGTCCACCTGCCTGGCGCAAACGGCATATTGATAGACGGACCTCTACTATATATATCGCCTATCGACTTCTCTGTTCCATCAACTCAAACCGCCTCCCTCGCTGAGCCTGCTCCGACCACCAGCAGCCACAATGACGAAGCTCTACCTTGCCATCAGGACCCAATCAATCAGGAACACCAAACCCACCTACCAAGTTCACCAGATCCTTCTTGACCAGAGCTTCCCCATCTCTGCACACAGCTTCTTCGGTGACGACACTTTCTGGTTTATCGACGTCATGGTCGAGCGCCAGTGCAGCAACGCCCACAACGAGTTCACCATTCGTCTGCGTTTCCCACATCATTACAACCACAAGGCCTGGAATCCTGCGGAGCACGTCGACGTCTCGGCGTACCCGGAGTGCGTCGGCTCAGCTAGCGACAAGATGCTCGCTGCCGCCAAGATGAATGACGATCTCCTCAAGTTCATGGCGGAGAAGGGCATTAATGTGCCGGTCTCGATCCAGTACGACAATTGCAATATTGCTGAGATAGTATATGGGATTAGGCTGCCGAGTGGCGAGAATGTGTGGTGGGAGATTCTCGAGGTGGAGGTCGACAGTTGAGCGGGAGAGGGCGCTCGCCTTACACGTACGTTAAATAGGGAATGCACATTAGAGTTCACTAACGCGATATAGAAGGCGCGTGGAGGCTGCTTCAATGGCGGGCAGGAACGAAATGCTGAGTTGACCAACATCATGGAAGGGCCGAACACTGTAAGGCGGTGTCTCTGTACTGTACATCAGACTTTCACGATCAAATGAATAATCTCAATAGTCTAATCGCGCTGCCTGTGTTCGTTCTCGTATCACCTCGACAGACTTTGCGTGTGATTCTCAACCTCCAAATCACTGAAGATCAGCAAACGGTGAGAAGGCCAGGCGCCGCAGGCAAACACGCATGATCGCAAAACACCGAGCTTCCTTATAAAGATGGTGCATGCTGACCTCTCATTGCGTCACAGATTTACCTCGACCGAGCCTTCAACATCCTCTTCCAACGCCCCGCCATGTCAACCACCTAGCCCCTCTACCTCATCCTCCGCACCGACTCCCCTCAAAACACAAAGCCCTGCTACGAAGACGACGCCGTCACCCCGCATGGCGTCCCTTTTACAACACCGGAGCGCCCTACCTACTCCCACTTCACCGCCGAGAATATCCCGCACGTCACCTCCACCACCACACATACCTACGACATCAGACTCCTCTGGCCGTACGATCCTTCCCCAGCACTCTCGGTCCCCGCGTACGCCAGTAATAAGGATGTAGCGTCAGAGCGGCTGGATGACGAGGTTATGCGGTTTCTTGAAAAGGAGGGCGTTCAGACGCCGAGGGGCCCCTAGTGAGGGTTGCTAGTCGATGAGGATTGGAGGCTTATGGTGGTGAAGGATTTGAAAACGAGGGAAGGGGTGAATGTTTGGTTTGTGGTGTGGGAGGTTCCCATAGAGGAAGGCAGGCTGAGTGAGGGATTGGAGATGGAGGCGGAAACGGAAGAACATGGTGAGTCGGCGAAAAGAAGTGCAGATGATTATTTTGAGGAGGAGGCTGTGCGTGGGCGGGAGATTGGTGGTGGGAAGTAGACTGAGCTTGTATTGATTGATGTCCACAAATGTGTATAATGAGCTAGAGTCGGTGGGACTTTACTGGTGTGTGCACAATTTCAAGGCTCAATGTAGTGTTTGTTCGATTTAGTTTGCTGGTGAAACTCCAGCATGGAGCCACATACCGATTAAATCCACCATCACAAATCCTTTCAGAAACGTCGCGGACGTCACAGATTGGAAAGTTACTGCACCGTCTCACACTGACGTAGCTCTTGTTTATGTGGCGCACACGGAGGCCTATGCGCAGGAACGGGTGGAGAAAGAGGAAAGCGACATGAGAAAGAGCGAGATTGGAGGTATATGGATAGGCCATTGGAAAATTAAAGGAAAGAGAAGGGTTGTTGTGGATGAAAACGGGAATCGTGATGGTTGGGCGTGGGACATTGTCGAAATGCAATGGGGTCACCGCAGGGAAGTCTGGGTGCGCAATCAGTACGATGATCGTGAGTAGTCTGTGCAACCGTAAGCTCCAAAATTTCGATTTACAAACGGAGGTTCGGGCTCTTGGTGATGTGAGCGAACGGATTCTAACAAAACGCTAAGGCAGCTGCACCACCATAGGTGTACTTGACCAAGATCTTTTTCAAGCGTTCTACATATATGCACTGCGTTTTCACGAAGCTTTCGAAGCTCTCAAGTTGGCTTATGTGTTATTTTGCTTTTGAGATACCTCTTCAGCGTCAAAATTCACAAAATCATCATTATCAAAGTTGGCTTACTAGATTATATTCCTTTGTTATACGGATGCCGAGTCACGGCCTCTTGGATTCAATTACAGAAGTGAAGCACGGCCCATACGACCGCGTTTTGTTCTGACATTCCAAATGCTCACGCCCACGCCCCAAGCGCACGACTGCGCCGCACATGGGCCTGCATATCCGCTGTTGCAATACAATCTGACATAATTCAACAACGGTATATTAATGTTTCTTGCCTCGAGCGCAGTCGTGGTTTTGCTCCTCCTCCTCGTAGCTATGCATATGCATACCTAGGTCGCATTCCAAGGTTACCTACGGATCTTCAAATGTTCCTTTGAAAATTTTACTACCTCTATACGGCTATAACCGCATGCACGCACGTAGCACAGACGACTTAGAGGATATTGCTTTCCGCCTGGAAAAAATCCCTTAAGAAAATCTGCTGGGCTCGACCCAAACGAAAACGTAGTAGTACCGGTGATGCCGATGTCCTCTCGACTCCTGACTACCTATAGTATCTAGGTGTACGATCAACGTTCCCTAGCGCTCAAAACTCTCCAGTCGATAAATACCAACTGTCTGCAGTCAACATCGGTACAACTCTCAACCACCAATTCGGAGGTTCTATCAATGCCCCCAAACCCCCTTCGGCCAAAATTACGTGACATAGTCACGATGGTTGCAAGGAGTGTCAGGAATGCCCCTCCGTTTGGGTTCCAACCATTTGATCATTTTATTATGGTACGGACAAGCTGATGAGTATCTGGTGGCACCTTGATGATATGCGAAACTGATTTCAGTCTAGGATAAATGGGATCCTTTCTCAACGTTGAGTCAGAAAGTGCAGCACAAGGCGCTCGTGGCAGTTTGGATCAGCCTTGGGCGGTACGGTCGCAATGTACGCCACCATCCTGCATGTCACTCCGAAGGTGCTCTCGCTTGCCGCCCCCACCATTGCATCTGCGTAGCAGTGTCTTGTCTTCGTTGCTTTACCAGCATCAAGGTTTACTTTGGGCGAGTGATGACCTGGTTCCGGGACAGTGTCGTTCCCAAGCACATTCCGCAGGATCTCCTTACCAGCAAACAGCAGGCACAGAATGGAGAATTGTACTGCGCTTACTGGATTCGGACTTGGTATGGTAGTGAGGATGGGGGTAGTGGAGGGTCTGGGCCAGTGACCCGTGCAACTGCCGATGCCTGTTACGATCGTTTATATCGAAAGGCCATTCTGGACATACAAAACGAACAAAATGTGAAAGACCACCTTGACGGCGACTTGACGATCGAAGGAGCCCGCAATATTCGATGATGACCCAGAGTCCTTTGGGATGGTACAGCACAGCCGCGAGCAATATATCCCTCCTGCTGGGACAGTTCCCTCGGCTTTGGCAGGTGCTTTCATGCGGGTATCAGACTCTTTCGATGGTATAGGCCTAGCGAAGTGGCGATCAGATGACTCCGAAATGATTGCGAAGGAGGAAGAACGTTTGGAGAATATACAGTATGTGCTAGTGCTCTTGGCAGATCGCGAAGCCTGTGAGCGGGGATGGGGGTTGTTCCTCGGAATCACCCATACTGGTCAAGTGATGCCACTCCGCGTTCGAACCAAGGCTTGCAACACCCGAGACCAAGTGAATCAGTGGCTAGGTCTTGGCAATCCCGTCGATGTAATACCTGAGGATCGCCAGAACAAGATGATTTATGACGACCTCATGGGTGACAGCGATGGTTGGTCTGAGCGGTAGGTCTAGGTTTTCATCTAGTGCAGATGCCGCCGATTCGGGCATGCACACAATTAGCGAAAATGAATGAAGTTTAATCATGACCTGGAGGCTTGTGCTGGAGCTGTTTTTTTTAAAAACGACATTGATGGTCTCGGCTGCAAAAAACACAGCAATTCCTGGTGTATGCGCATCTCAAGACATCGCGTGAACTTTTTGTGTATTCTACGTAAGATGACCGCCTTCTGGGAGATGAAACATACCCAGGGTCTTGTGTAAAGACGATTCGTGAATTGAAGTGAGAACACTAGTAACGCGGTTAGTTCCCTCGCACTAACGATTCAAGTATGGAATTTTTAAAAAAGCAGCTTATTGCAATTCAGAATGGTGTAAAACGAGGGCAGTTAAACATTTAAAGTCAAACCACACTCCTTCTACACTTAGAACACGAGTAAAGACGTAGAGTTCAAGATAGTTATCTTCCTATAAGTATGAGTGCTGCAAGCGATCACCGCCAGAATAAACAAATCTTCGCGCTATAAGCAGGACATCATTAAGCTCGGCTATATACTTTTCGACCACATATACTTCTCGGCCGCCCCACCATAACGCGTTACTCTGTTTTTAACGCTCTATACTTTAACGCTCTATACTTAAAATAAGTTCTTATAAAGTTATATTTAATAATACTATCCGCGATCGTAATACTAGTATTTTTAAAAGCTAATAATAAACTACTAAGGCATATAGTATTCCCTAATTATTACTTTAAAAGCGTATTAATAGCTACTAACCTTACGTAATAGCTTATTACTAATAATACTAATTAACTCTAAAATAAGAGGCCTTTTTAATAAATTAAATACTTAATAAAGACGTATATATATAGCCTCCCTTCTATCCTCGCGTATAAGAAATGGCCACCTAGCTCCTCCGTATAAATAGGGACTACAAGCCTCTTACGTAACTATAAATACTTTATTTTATTACCTATAACCTACGCGTTATATTTATAGTTAGCTAAATAATTAAAAACGCACGAACTATAGTAGCTAACTATAATACTATAAAGGCCTTTTTTAAGCTTTTTAAGCAGACAAGAATAGAGCTAGGGATATAATATAAGGATATATAGAATATAAATAAGACTAGGTACGTACTAGAGATATGTACGAATACTAAGGTGCTTATAAGCTCTTTAAAGCAGAAAGCTTATATTAAATCTTTAAAGAATTATAAGTAGGTATTTATTATTAAAACTATCTTAGCTACTAGCGTTAAGCTTTAATACTTAATTATCTTTAAAAGTAAGTATTTATAATCTATTTAGTTCTTAGTATAAAATATACTAAAATAGCTCTATATAACGTTAGAGAATAGCTAGACGTCTAACTTAAATTAGGTATAAATAGTTATAGCGGATTTTTATACTAAATATTTTACTATTCTTTAGTAGCTATAATTTACTTCTTCTTAATAACTATAGCTTTTATATACTAATTAACTTTATATAGCTTTATAAAGTTAATAAAATCTATCTACTATATCTCTTAGTGCACGTCTTATATTTACTATAGCTTTTAGATCTTACTTCTTTTTTTATACTTAAAATATACTATTATAATAAGATTTAAGCTCTCTCTATACTTAATAACGTAGCCCTAATTAAGAAAGAGCGCTTTATTATATTATATAATAAAATAAAGAAAGAAGCGCTATTAGAGCGTGTTATATAAGCTAGCTAGTAGTCTTTTAAACTTTACTTATATAACCTAGGTCTTGTACTACTATTATCCTAAATAATTAGCTAACTAGTTACTCTTCTAATAGCTTATTAAATATTAGATTAATTAAATTAAGTCTTTAACACCTTATAGAGCTTACAGGCCCTACATAAGGCTTAGTAGTAACTTTTACTATTAGAATTTTTTTTATAAAGTACCTGCTTAGTGTTTAGTAAAGTAAGTAAAGCTATTATAAAAGCTAATACTAAAGTAGCTTAACTTAAAGCTAAGAATTAATAACTTAAATATTAATTAAATAGTACCAGGGCTATTTACGTAAAAAAAACAAGTTTAAGTTAATCTAAATAAGTACTTTAGTACTATTAAAAATATTAATGCTACAATTAATCGCGTGACTACTTTATAGGCTGAATAAAAAGGCACTTTACTTAAGAAAGAAGCTTAAAAAGTAGTAATAGTAGTAGTAGCGCTTACTTTTAACTCTATATAACATGTTTTATAAGCGAGCGGCCCATACAAGCGAGCGGCCCACCCCACCAACTTTTGCAGCACATAAACTTCTACCTACTATGGCGCCCCCAATTCAGGCCTAACTAGCCTCTGCTAAGGCTGATATACACCTTGCAATCTTAGCTATTAATTAAAACTAAATTTAGTCTATAAGAGGTGTAACATATATATTTACTATCCCTTAAATAATACTCTAACGCTAACGCGCTAGAATTGCTACGCAACACGATTACTAGCCTAAATTAAAAAAGCTTACTAAGATAGAAGAGGAGGTGATTATCAGGCATATACTTAACCTAGATTCGCGAGGATTTCCGCCTACGCTAAGTGCTATGCAAGATATAGCGGATAAGCTGCTCGCTAAGCAAGGCGTTGGATAGGTTAGTAAGTAGTGGCCGCGTAACTTTGTTAAGCAAATAGATTGTCTTACTATATAATTTAATTGACTGTATAATTAGCAGAGAGCTCTGTGTAAGGATCTAGATACTATTAGAGCTTGGTTCGAGCTTGTAGCGTGCACAAAGGCTACCTATAGTATTTATAATAAAGATACCTATAACTTTAACAAGACTAGTTTTATAATAGGCAAGATATTATCTTAGCTTATTATTACAGACTTAGAGAGACGCGGCAGGCTAAAGGCTATCTAGCTAGGTAATCGTGGGTGGACTATAGTAATCTATGGAATTAGCGCTGCTAGCTAGGCAATCCCGCCCTTTATTATCTTTACTAGCTAGTATTACCTCTCTACCTAGTACTAGGACAATAATATACCGCGCGACTAGGCTTTCGCTGTTAGTAATAATAGCTAGACTACTAATAAGCTTAGAGTAGAGTAGCTAAGGTACTTTATTAAGTATATAGTAAAGTATAGGGTAGGCGCGCGCTAGCTACTTATACTTAATAGCTATAAGAGCTATAACTCGCTTAAATTTTAAGAGCTTTATAAGGAGAATAATATCTATACTCTCTATATGCCGCCACATTCGTCGCACCTCTTATAGCTACTTAACGTTAGCTACTTTTCGCTATTAAAGCGCGCGTATAGCTACTAGATTAAGAGCCTAATGCGCGACTATATTAACTATATTATAAAGCTAGAGTTCCTACTAGCCTTCTGCGTAGCCTATAAGTAGTTAATTATAAAGGAAAATATCTGCGCAAGCTTTTAAGGCGCTAGCCTAGTCCTATATAACCTAGAGGCGGTGATATTAAAGCTTAATGTTAAGCTTTATACGCCGACGCCGCCTTCGCTAGAGGTTACCCTTTAAGAAGCTAAAACACTAAGCAACACGCGCAAGCTAGAGGCTTAATTAATATTAATTCGCGATAGAATTTAAAGGTATAAAAGCTTATTACTTACTTCTATTATTATAGCGCTTAATTAGCTTAAAAAGGGCGCTAAGGTAATAGCTTATAAAAGTACGCTTATACGCGATCAGATCGCGAGGCTTAAGAAGGCTAATAAGGCCGCTATAACGCGTAAATAGCGTAAAAAGAAGCGGATCTAGAGGCAGGGTACCTTAATAAAGGTAGAAGTAGAGAAGATTATCGCTTAAAAGGATGTTAAGTAGCAGATAGAGGTAGAAATACGTTAAGATAAGGCGCGATTAGGTGCTAATTAGCAGGCTTTAACACGCTGCAGCCGCTGTAAGAAGACTAGCTATAACATGCAAACATGCAAGAACGATATTATAGATACTATTTAATCTAGTATAGCAATTATATACTATTATCTTATTGTGTTGTTAAGATAGGTTGCTGTAAAGGTATAAAAAGTTGGTGGGGTGGGCCGCTCGCTTGTATGGGCCGCTCGCTTATAAAACACGTTATACTAAGTAGTAAATAAAATTATTGTTGTTAAAAAATCGCGACTTAAAATAGTGTGGTTATCGTAGGTGGGGTGGCCGAGAAGTATATGTGCCCGAAAAGTATATGGCCGAGCTTAGAAAAGCTGCAAAAAAGCCCGACGTGGGGGTCGAACCCACAACCTTGAGATACCGAGTAATCGAGTGATATAGACCGTGAATACTTAAGAGTCTCACGCTCTACCGATTGAGCTAGCCGGGCTAGTCGGTGATTTATGAGAAAATATTGAAACAAAAGAAAATATATAGAGCAAAGTAAAAGCGAACATTGAGGGAAAGTGGGGCTTTCTAAGTTGTTCCTCTTTGTTAGGCGCAGCTATTAGATCTTGAGCCTAGTGGGGTCATGAAGTGGTGGCTCGGCCGGCTCGGTATGCCCTACCGTGGTAGATTTCGTGAGCTACTCAACATTTACATCATCCATCACTATGCGAACTGGTAAGGGCACTACCTGTGCATAAAAATACACTCATTCGTAGGGGAAATACTAGGGAGTGCATGCATTCCTTGATGCTATGTAAAAAAGCACCGCCGCTTGCTTGGCACAGATCACAATACGCAAAGACGTCTTATACTGCGCCGCAAAGATGCGTTGCTCGTCTCGGAGAGGTGAGCGGAGCTGACGAGGATTCGTACTCCTATACTCCCAATAAGCGGGAACACGAGACGGCAACGGTGATTGGATATTCATATTCAGCAGTTTGCCGCTGAAACGCTTGCTGTCCTAATGCATGGAGGTGAGGGAGCTCTGGCAAATCGCGAGGTGTAGGGTCTTGGCAGGCGTCAGTTGCTGCTGCCATGGCTGCGTCCACGACGTGTGTGGCTACCTTCCAGAAGAAAAAGAAGCTGCAATGTTAGCTAGCATTACGTGTAACGTTGTGAATTGGACCCCCAGATCAGCAGTGCTTGCGAAAATAGGAAAACTGGATGTAGGGCGGCCAGGGCTCTTCGCCGCGCGGTTTCATAGGCTCCGCCGCATGCCCCAGCGTCTTTGCACCTCCAGCTTTACCTACCAAACGCTCCTTCCCAAATTCAACGTAACGGTACCTGCTGCAACCCGCGAAGCTCGGTGCGTATCGTTGCCGGCCTGCTGGATTCTCGCGCCCGCCGCGCGCTTCTCGAAACAGTTACCAAGCTCGGGGGAGGCTGTGCACTCGGGGGACCGTCTTACGCTTTCTCACCACCATCGAACCCTCCCTTAGCGCACCGAAATATACGGGAAGAGCGGGTGTTCTGTGCACATTCTGGATGTCGCGGAGAGCGCTGCAGTAACGAGCGGAGCCAGCCTTCTGAACCCGTTGTGCCGCCATGGCCGGAAGGCCGCCAGGCGCACCGTCTCACAACGAGAACCTCATCGACTTCGACGACCACGACGACCACGACGACCACGACGACCACGCGCCATACCACTACAACCCGGGCGCACCGTCTGCGCATACCGACGAAGAGCTCCTACAGCGATACAATACCGACCACAGCGGCCCGCCGCACAGCCGGCCCTCGGAATCGTATGATGACTTCCTGGGAGGCAGACCACCGGCGGCAGACTTGCCAGGAGGGCCCGGCGCGCCTGCCCCGGGAGCGTCGCCGTATTCGAACAGCGGCGGAATCTACTCACAGACGTTGGACCTGAACCACTACTCGCGATACTCGGATGCGGACATACACGCCGACGACGACCAGTCCGTGCAGGGCTACTATGCCGCGGGGGGAGGCTACGACGCACCGGCAGGCATGCGCCGCGCGAACACTGCCAAGTCCAACAGGAACAGCCTCCTCGGTCTCGGTGGCGGTCTCGCAGGGCGCGTCAAGAACATGCTGGGCCAGCGGCCGGAGTACTCGGAGATGGACCTGCCGCTGACGGAGCACGCTGCGCAACAAGGCCAGCCCGAGGCACGAGGATTTGACCAGGAGACCAAGGCACAGAAGAAGCGTAGCTCCGGCGTGTTCAAGTTTGGATTTGGGCGCGGAGCTCCAGACCCATCAACCCTCGGCCCCAGGATCATCCACCTGAACAACCCGCCTGCGAACGCCGCGAACAAGTACGTCGACAACCACGTGTCCACCACCAAGTACAATATTGTCACCTTCATTCCCAAGTTCTTGTACGAACAGTTCTCAAAGTACGCGAATTTGTTCTTCTTGTTCACCGCCATCCTGCAACAGATACCCGGCATTTCACCCACCAAACGATACACTACCATTGTGCCACTCGGCGTTGTCCTGCTCGTGTCTGCAGTCAAGGAATATGTCGAGGACCACAGGAGAAGACAGTCGGACTCCACTTTGAACAACTCAAAAGCACAGGTCCTGAAAGGATCGTCATTTCAAGAGTCGCGCTGGATTGATGTCGCCGTGGGTGACATTGTGAGAGTCGAGTCCGAACAGCCTTTCCCAGCCGATCTCGTGTTGCTTGCTTCTTCGGAACCGGAAGGTCTCTGCTACATCGAAACAGCAAACCTGGACGGAGAGACCAATCTGAAGATCAAGCAAGCCATCCCAGAAACCGCCGATCTCGTTAGCACTGCTGAACTAGGGCGTCTTGGAGGAAAGCTCAAGTCGGAACAGCCGAACAGCAGTCTTTACACCTACGAGGCCACATTGACTATTGCAGCCGGTGGGGGAGAGAAGGAGCTGCCTTTGGCACCCGATCAATTACTGTTGCGTGGAGCCACGCTAAGGAACACACCTTGGATCCACGGCGTGGTGGTCTTCACCGGGCACGAAACGAAGCTTATGCGAAACGCGACAGCCACGCCCATTAAGACCACGGCGGTTGAGCGCATGGTGAACAGGCAGATTCTCATGCTTGTCGTTATTCTCATCGGACTCAGCGTCATCAGCTCCGTTGGCGATGTCTTGATCAGAACTACCAGGGGAGACAAGATTGGCTACCTTCTATACGATAGTTTCAATGGCGCCTCTCAGTTTTTCCGCGACCTGCTCACTTATTGGGTCCTCTACTCTAATTTGGTCCCCATTTCGTTGTTCGTCACCATAGAAATCGTCAAATACTGGACCGGTATATTGATTGATTCTGACCTTGACATTTACTACGAGCCTACCGATACACCTGCCAACTGCCGCACTTCATCGCTGGTGGAGGAATTAGGCCAGATTGAGTATATCTTTTCGGACAAAACCGGCACACTCACTCAAAACATGATGGTGTTCAAACAATCTTCGATCGCTGGTATTCAGTATTCAGACGAGGTACCTGAGGACCGTAGGGCGACATTTGAAGATGGCGTCGAAGTTGGAATCCACGACTTCAAAAGGCTCGAGGAGAACCGCAACACTCACCGCGACCGAGGGATCATCGACCATTTCCTCACTTTGCTGTCAACATGCCACACCGTCATCCCTGAAAGAAGCGAGAAGCAAGAGATAAAGTACCAGGCTGCTTCGCCAGACGAAGGTGCCTTAGTTGAAGGTGCCGTACAGCTGGGCTACAGGTTCATTGCGCGAAAACCTCGCTCTGTCACGATTTTAGTCGATGGCAGAGAGCGAGAGTACGAGCTCTTAGCAGTTTGCGAATTCAATTCCACCCGCAAAAGAATGTCAACAATCTTCCGTACACCAGAAGGCAAGATCGTCTGCTATACCAAAGGCGCTGATACCGTGATCCTGGAGCGCCTGGGAAAAGACAATCCGTACGTAGAAGTGACCCTGAGTCATCTCGAAGAATATGCTGCGGAAGGTCTGCGTACACTTTGCTTGGCAATGCGTGAGATCCCGGAGAACGAGTTCCAGGAATGGCACAAGATCTTCACCACTGCTCAAACCACTGTTAGTGGCAACCGAGCAGATGAATTGGACAAGGCCGCCGAACTTATTGAGCATGATTTCACCCTCCTTGGTGCGACTGCTATCGAAGACAAGCTGCAGGAGGGGGTTCCTGACACTATTGCCACTCTGCAAACTGCAGGGATCAAAATCTGGGTCCTAACTGGCGATCGACAAGAAACTGCTATCAATATTGGAATGAGTTGCAAGTTGATAAGCGAGGACATGAGTCTGTTGATTGTCAACGAGGAGAACAAAGAAGCCACAAGGGACAATATTCAAAAGAAGTTGAATGCAATCAACAGCCAAAGTCAAGGCGGCGTCGAGATGGACGTTTTGGCCCTCGTCATTGACGGCAAGTCCCTCACATACGCTCTGGAAAAAGACTTGGAGAAGCTGTTTCTGGACCTGGCTGTCAAATGCAAAGCTGTCATTTGTTGCCGTGTGTCTCCGCTTCAAAAAGCTTTAGTTGTCAAGCTTGTCAAGCGCCATTTAAAGGCGATTCTTCTCGCCATCGGGGATGGCGCCAACGATGTGTCCATGATTCAGGCTGCTCACATTGGAGTCGGTATCAGCGGTGTTGAGGGGCTCCAGGCCGCCCGCAGTGCAGATATCTCGATTGGACAGTTCCGATATCTTCGCAAGCTTCTCTTGGTGCACGGCGCCTGGAGTTACCAGCGTGTCAGCAAGGTCATCCTGTACTCCTTTTACAAGAACATTGCGCTTTTCATGACGCAGTTCTGGTACTCGTTCCAGAACGCTTTCTCTGGTCAAATCATCTACGAATCCTGGACTCTAACGTTCTACAACGTGTTCTTCACCGCCGCGCCTCCCTTTGTCATGGGCATCTTTGACCAGTTTGTCAGCGCTCGTCTCTTGGATCGGTACCCGCAGCTCTACCGTCTCAGTCAAGGCGGTGTGTTCTTCAAGATGCACTCTTTCTGGTCGTGGGTTGCGAATGGTTTCTACCACTCTCTGGTTCTCTACTTCGTTTCGCAGGCCATAGTACTCTGGGACTGGCCGCAAGCGGACGGCCTCAATGCCGGCCATTGGGTCTGGGGAACTGCATTGTACACAGCTGCGCTCGCTACCGTCCTTTTGAAGGCCGCCCTGATCACCAACATGTGGACCAAGTATACCTTCCTTGCCATCCCCGGTTCCATGGCTCTGTGGTTTATACTATTACCTGCTTACGCAACCGTCGCGCCCATGATCGATGTATCCACAGAATACATTGGCGTCATCCAGCGCCTGTTCCCTGACGTGAGGTTTTGGGTCATGTTATGTGTACTGCCTCCGCTTTGCTTGATACGAGACTTTGCCTGGAAGTACGCCAAGCGCATGTATTTCCCGCAGAGCTACCACCATGTCCAGGAGATTCAAAAGTACAATATCCAGGATTATAGACCTCGGTATGTGACCCTTTTCCCCTATATGCCTTTCAACATTGTGCTGACTAGTCCGACAGCATGGAGCAGTTCCAGAAGGCAATTAGGAAAGTGCGCCAAGTACAACGCATGCGCAAACAGCGTGGCTATGCTTTCTCGCAGACGGACGAAAGTCAGGCCCGCGTGCTGCAAGCGTACGATACCACGAGGGAACGAGATCGCTATGGGCATATGGCAAGCTCGAGAAGATGAAATGATTAGCAGGCGCAGTTTGCATTCTTCACTCCTCGAATACATTTGTAGGGCGTTTGGGATTATTGGGAAAGGCATCAGACCTGTGATAAATGTTTGCGTACTTTTTTGTGGGGCGAGGGAAAGCCATGTGCAGATTAGCTAGTGTGTATTGTTTGAGAACGGAAGTGGGTAGGGTGCATTTCTCTACTGCTGCGAGTCTGAACGGCTGGTGGTGTTTTTGTCAGGGCACTCTCCGGATCATATACTAACAAATCGCTTTGTTCATTGCGTATTCACACAACCGGGTTCCCTCACTGCGTCAACACTCCTGGAAGGAAATCCAGGCGTGATTCTTATTACTGAATACTAACAAATCGGTGTTGAAGTCGGCGCCACTTGTAGGAGTACGCCACACTTGTGGAGGCCGCACTTACCCTGGGTAGATGGTAACGAGCGAATGGTCAGATTCAATGAGGCACCCCATGCTGAGTATTACGGAGTTTTAGGCTGCAAAGCCAAGATCATCCATACTGTACTTATACAAGTAACAACCAATACACATATTAAGCGGGCCCGCTCCCTCCTGACAACCAACGCTAGCTAGGACCTTCGCCTCAACGCCGTGCTGAACAAAATCGCTTTTAGGAGAGTCTGGCGAGTACAATACAATTATTAAGGGATATCCGGTGCCGCGAGCCCCCTTTCCCTTATTTCTTCCAAGATGCTTGCAGGATCGTCAAGATGCTTGAAGGAACAATCACCCTCGCAATGGAGCGCGTGTGCTAACCGTTGCGCCTCAGTCGGACGCCCAGGACGATCATAGCTAACGCGCTTCTTCCTCAATCCCTCGCCCCTTTTTTTGCGCGGCTGCTTGTCCTGTGAGCCCGGTGGGCCCCCGCGCTTGTTCATATGACGCCATGGTGCAGAATGATGGAACTCCTAACCCCTGTTGACAGCCGTGAAGCCAGCACCGGCGGCGTCTGTCATCTCGGTGTCGCCGTTCTGAATCTCGCGATGGTCCGCGGCGGGCGGGTTTGCGCTGGAAAGTGCACGACGTCTGCCGGTGAAGTCCCCTTCCGTCTCGACGGGCGGTGGGCGCGACTCTTCGCTGACGGGATCGAAGTAGGCGCCGCGCGAGGGCTCGGGGGCTCGCTGGACCGGGCCCTGGGCCTGCAACGAAGGGAGCGTGTGGAGCGGCGGAAGGATGGGCTGCGAGTTGCCGTTGACAGCGTGCGGCGAGGTCGCAGCGGCGCCGACATTGCTGAAGAAGGGGTTGTTCGAGCGGCTAGGGTCTGGCGTGCTCTGCGCGGACGACATGGGGTTCATGGCGTGGAGCAGCGGCTGGTGGTGCGAGTTGCTGGGGCTCGCCTGCTGGGCGGGTGCGCCGCTGCCCGTCTGCGAGTCCGTGGGCGGAGTGCCTTTGCGATGGCTCCGCTTGCTCCTCAGCGGCTTGTCGGTTGGCGTCGGTGGCGGACTGCTACTGCGATCCGAGTCGTCGACGTTGAATTCCATGTGCTTGTGGAGCTGCTCGAGGAGGAAGGCGCGTTCGAGGCGCATCTTCTGGATGCCGCGGTGCAGGCGCTTGATACGTACGCGCGTGCTGTCGTTGCTCTCTTCGATATCGGTGATGCGCCGTCGCAGATCGATGCATTTCTTGTAGTAGGCCTTCTCCACCGAGGGAGGCAGATCCGCCTGCGAGAGCGCCCGCTGCGCTGTACAAGGTCAGCCAAGGCACGGCTACTGCGCGTAGCTCTCTCGCACGCAAGAACACTCACCGGGTTGGGGCATCTTGGGATTCGGAGCGACAGCTGGAAAGAGGGTCGGTTGCGATTGTGGGTAGATGAGCGTTCACAGCGTATGAATGCCAAGTGTTAGACTGAAGCTGGGGAACTGGACCTGGGAGGTTTCCGGATAGCAACCCCGGGTTTGAGGTTTCTCCGTGCCGGAGCCACCAACTTTATCGGGGACTGTACGGTAGTAAGCCCCGCACGTTTGCGTCACCTGCATTTCATTATACATATATCTCTGTCTAGTCTTTGTACTCGTTCTTCACATGAGCTTGGTTATATATCTTAGGAAATTACATTTTGTTATCGATAGTCCATTATTCCTGATCGCAGTCAGGCTGAACGGCACTTTGGCGGAGTGGTTAACGCGCGGGCCTGCTAAGCCCGTTCCTTCGGGAGCGAGAGTTCGAATCTCTCAGGTGTCGCATTTTTGCCCTCATCAGGGGCCTACAAGAGTTGTAGCCAAACAGTCATCATATTAATTTTGGCATTAATTTTCAGAACACGCCCTGAAGAACGGCTTCACTAACCGACCTAGGCGCCCTTTCGACCTGGCTTATGTGGAATGACTTCGAGATGAGTGTTGTGTTGCTTCGACCGAACTGAAACAGGAGCAAGAAGTGGATGGATACTAAAATTGGTACTTAGAAGCACTTTGCTCTTACGGAACACCTAGAGACGCTATGCCCATGCTCCGATGAGACTCATATAGAAGGCGCCAAAGAAAACGAAAGACATCGCCGCAATTCTCCGGTTGCCTCGAAGTCTTCCACATGTGGTCGCTAAAAAAGTCCTCAGACAAAAGATCAACCAGGCTAGTGTATGCGAGCAGCCCGGCAGAGTAAGCATTGAAAGTGCCATCAACAACCAACCCTGTGGGCAGAGTCTGGATCATAGAGATTACGAGTTGCTATGCCAATAGCCTGACCAAAGGGCGTTGTACAACCATACGCGAGGGCCATGAGCCAAGGTGGGGTCGCTTTTGGTTTCCATCCGACGGCTGCGATTCGAGACTCAAGTGCTGGACCTTCGAAAGTTTGGTGGAAGGCAATTGCAATAAGGAGTATTACTTGCTCGCTGCCTACTGCTACTGCCAACGCCATACCGATGAATATGTTGTGGTATAAAATACCACATTCTAGCAGCACGCATTGCACAAGAAGCTTCTTTCGCTGATGTTCCGCTTGCTTTTCCTCAACAGCGCCTAAGGCTACAGGTGTGTGTTGAGTTGCTGACCCTATGGGCTCCACATCATCAGATTGTGGAGGCCAGTTTCGGCTTTCGAGGTTTTTCATGGCGCTATGAGTTCTTCCAGAGCGGGTTCGCCTTAACTGGGGGTGCTTATTTATATTTATTATAACTATTTAGTCCTATAAGTCCTTATAAAGGCTTTAAAAGTATAAGTTTTTTAAGATTTTTTAATTATACTTCTTAGCTTTTATAGCATAGTTATTAAAGTTAAAGTTAAAGTTACGAAGCTTCTAGTTCCCTTATTATATTATAAGTAAGTAGTTACGCGCGATTTCTTCTACTAAGTAGTTATAAAAGTTATAGTCTAGTAGCTTTTAGAGGTTATCTTTAATATATCCTAGATAGTAGTTTAAGTACGTAATTCTCACTCTTACTATGCGTTCTATTAGTTAACTAATAATATATTTAGGTATATTTCTAAGGTAGTCCCTATCCTCTAGGAGCTTATATTATATTACTATCTTAAAGTAGTAGTAATCCTATTATTTACTATTAAAGTAGGCTAAATTAAGGATTTTAGGGTGGCGGCTTCTTCCTTAGTTTAAGATAAGCTTTACTATTAATCTCTTTAGTAGCTCTATTTATTAGTCTGCTTTTAATAGCTAATTCGTACCTCTTATTTTTTAAGAGTATTATTATATTATTAGGGGTTCTTAGTGCTTCTTTACTATTTTTTTAGTTAGTCCTCTTGCTTTTTATAGTAGAGTCTAAAAGGTATTTTAGAGGTTAATAAGTACTTTAACCTTACTTAAGAATTATTATATTTTATTCTTATTAACTTCTAATACCTAAAGTTTAGTTATAAATAGGGAGGCTATTCTTTTATTTCCTTAGCTATTACTTTTTTATAAGCTAATAGCTCGCTGCGTATAATCGTTCGCGCTAAAACGCGGACCTTTAGTAAAAGGTTTTATTTTTATTTCTATAACTTTTTATTTAGTAAAGATAGTCTTACTAGCGTTAAGTATCTATTAGGACTCCTTTTTAATTACTTACTAAGGAGGGTTTTATCTCCTCGTAGGTCTAGGCGTTACTTTTATAGTATTTATTTATATAAGTCCTTTAACTTCGTATACTACTTCGTAGCTTTAGTCTATAGTTATATTTAAAATCTACTTATCCCGCGATAGGTAAAAGTAATTAAATTTAATATAAAGGGCTAGGTGCTTAAGGAGCTAAAAGTGCTAAAAGAATGCTTATAAATTTAATAAAGAGTCTAAAGTTAAGCTTTAGGCGTCGAACTTATATATCTAGAGTTCGCATAACCGAGGGTTAAGGATCCGAGGCAATAACTAGGCGTAGTCCATTACAGTTACTAGGCATTTATAACTACTAAAGGCTTCTATTAGTTACTAGTAATAGTATATATAGGTAAATATTAAGCTTTAATATTACTACTTCTAAGTTAAGAGAAATAAGGCTAGCACCTTAAAAGCTTTCTTAAATATTACTTTAAGTAATTATAGCCTTAAAAGTAGTAATAAAGTAAGGTAGGAACTTAGTTTTAGTAATATACGTAATATAGTTACGTATTAGATCCTTAGCTTAGCGCCTATACGCCTTCTTTAATAACGAGGAACACCCTATACCTAGTAGCTATAAGAGGTGTGATAAATATAGAGGCATATAAAAAATAATAATTTTATTATCCTTATTGTCGGATCATAGGTATTAGTAGGTACATGGGCTGCCCAACGATGCCCAAACAGCCGACTCGATCCTACTTCGGTCCTACTTAGACGAGAGCATATACAACTCTGTAGCCTTAGCAGATAGAGAGGGGACATCAACAGAATGCATTTATAGTTATTTCCTTTCACTAGTGAGCCTTCTAACACTGATTAGTGATTGCTTAAGGCGATCACAGATAGCAAGGTAGAAGAGACAGACTGTCGACACCCCGACGTGATATATCTCGGGACAAGGCATATGTGCTAAGAACAGAGCGAGGCAGAGATAACGCATAGCGATTAAAACCTCCCTCTATAGCTACTGATTTAGGCTGAAGCTCGATCACAGCGCGTTAGCAACGCATTACGATACAACCGTACGAATGTCTCTTAATAACCCGATTACGTACGACAACAACACGCTGGAACTGACTAACTAGCAAGATAACACTAACAACGCGTTAACACTAACAACGCTTCGACACCCGCTAACACGATGGCGGACAACGAGAGTAGCTCTAGTAACGAGGACGCTGCTGTTTAAGACTAACTGCTTAACGAACTATTAGAGCATAGCACAAGCGTACGCGAGGTACCTCCTTCTATATGGACTAAGTTTACCGCTAAGCATCTTATAAGAGACTGTCCGTACATTGTTGGGCTTGATGTTATTAACACATCTCTCTGGGATATACCCGCACCAGCGGACGCCGACAAGACGCACGCAATAACCTGGGTCGCTAAGATGGTTCACGACTACTATGTAGTAATAATCTGCGATGACGAGCTTTTTGACGATTTTAAAGTGGACTTTGAGGATTGGACAAGAGACATGTTCCTTAAGGTTGAGCGAAGTACTCTTAAAGCTCTTAAGACTGTGCTGTGGTATAAGGGAATATACACGGGCAATAATCGCGCTAGGGTAGTTGATTTTATATACAAGACACGGGCTATGGATAACTCTCCCGAATGGGACCCTGCGGAGTTTAAAGCGATGGAATTCGATCACCGGTTAAAAGCATACAAACGCCAACAGAACACGCAACGAACAGCGCCTGCGGCCGAACAGAACACGCAGCGAACAGCGCCCGCGGCCGAACAGAACACGCAACAGACAGCCCCTGTGGTCGAACAACCGCAGCAAACCAACCTATCAGCTAGTCCACGCCCAACGCCGTCGCACATGCAACCACTACCGTCGTGGCAGGCCTCTTAAGGCCTGCAATAAGGCGAGCAGTACGAAGCAAGGCAAGGCTTGCAGTAAGGCGAGCAGTACGAAGTAAGAAGAAGCGCTTGAAGCCAGGAACCGCTAATGGTATATCAGAACCGTGACGGCCTAGAGTCGCCGTACATTAGTGGTGCGCTCGGAAGACAGCAACCTCGACAATAGTGGGCACAAGGCGACCGACCACAATAATAGCGACCGCAGACTTACACACGACCGCCAGCGACCGCGTATCGCGAAATCACGCCATTTCCGCAATAGCCGACAATCGGCGTACCTAGCAGACCGCCCGAACTCCCCCACGACCCATACAAGACACTGTCGCCACGATGGTCACGCAACGATAGGCTTAACGCCAGCACGATAACGTAATTCTTGAAGATCTAGGATAATAGTAAGAAGTATACAGGGGACGCGTACGACCTCTTGGATAATAAGATTAAGATCTTCTTCAGCATCTGCTGGCAGGTCGATATTAAGGAGGAAGAGTTTTATGCAGTGTTTCCTCGTATTCTCACTGGACGTGCAGAGATGTTCTACATCCAAGTCGTAGAGAGAGACGACAGCTTCGCCAGTGCGTACATGGCTATTAAGAACCATTTCGACCACGACGTCCACCACCAGCATTACTACACGGACTGGACGACTACGAGCTTTGCTCGTACGCGCATGGAGAACCCCGAAAAGGGCCTATACGAGGTGTTGTAGATCCTTCTAGACAAGCTGTAGCTGTGCCAACGTGCGCTTGGGAAGAACTTTAAAGGCGAAGATGCTCTACGTACGACTGTTATTAACGCGTGCCGTGGAGTTCCTGAACTCGAAATGGCACTGTTTAAGCCAGCTTTGATCTGTGAAGGACTCTTTTTAGACCTCCGATCTGCAATCGAGACGCACCTTGCACGTTAGCACACGACACAAATGCTGATGGGGAGCACGGAAGACTAGTACTATCTGGACCGCCGCTACAACGGCAATGGAAGAGATCGAGGGGGATTTAGAGGATCTAGAGGAGGATCTAGAGGCAGAGGTGGATTCAGCGGTGGATTCCGAGGAGGCCAAGCAGGCACTAGAGGCAGTCAGCGCTTTAATAGCTATGACAGTAGACGTAGACTTACGCCACGCTGGAAGAAGAAGTGTTTTGTCTGCTAAAAGGAAGAATGCTGGTTAACTAACTATACGGACGAAGAGCGCAAGGCCGCCCGCGCGTAGTTCTTTTCCGCATGTTACTTTGCGGACACACAGCCGCCAGCAGACTTCTCTGTGTACCTCGCGGAGTACGAGGGAATTGAACACGCGACCCAGTACAACCAAGAAGGCTGGAGAGAAGAGGAAGCCTACGAGGACGAAGACGACGATAACGACGTCATAGACTTGTACGTTGAATAGTAATTCTTCACGGAACAATGCCTCGCAGATTAAGCATTCCTGCACTCTATTTCTGGCGACGATATCTACTGCGGACGCGCACTGTCAACGCCAGCGTCGCAATTTCTTATTGAGGATCGATATACGCGATCTGTGTATTAAGGAATCCTGCCTGACACTGGCGCTGCTAATGTGTCCACGGTTGGCAGGGAACAATACCTCGCGCTGACACGGGAAGACCCGATAGTTACGATAGACATGTCTACGGCAGGAAAAGCATCTATTAAATTTGGCAAGGGCAGTGTTATAGCGTCTGTTGGCACTGCGCAGGTCTTAATGGAAATCGGGAAAATCGATTTCGAAGTGCTTGAAGCGCCTACACCGTTCTTGCTGTGCCTCGCGGACATGGACAGGCTGGATGTCTACTTTAACAACACCACGGACGAGCTTGTACAAGGAGAAAACCGCACCCCAGTGATCCGAAAATGGGGACATTTGTGGTTTCACCTCAACAAGAGAGAGCGCGCAACGATGTTTCTGACAGAGACAGAGTTAAGACGGCTATATTGCTGGTTCGGACACCTAGCTGTCATGCGACTCGTCAAGCTATTAAAGAACGCTGGCTATAATGACTTTAAAGAAAGGACTCTCGAGGAAATTACGAAGTTCTGTTATTATTGTTAGATTAATAGCTCCGCGCCGCGCCGATTTAAGTTTACCCTTAAGGACGATCGCTACTTTAACTACGAAATTCTTGTAGACGTGATGTACCTAGGCAATAGGCCTGTACTGCATGTAGTTGATGCGTCCACTGCGTTCCAAGGCGCAAGGTTCCTCAGCGCTATTTTGGCCAAGGAGACATGGCAGGCGCTACGGATGTTATGGATCGACACCTACTAAGGCCCGCTGGATATCCTGACACACGACGCAGGCACCAACTTCGCGAGTGCAGAGTTCCGCGCCGAGGTAAAGATTATGGGGGTAACGTGCAAGCAAGTGCCTACGGAGGCGCACTGGTCTATAGGCAAGACTGAGAGGTATCACGCACCCCTACGCCGCGCATGGGATATACTCTATGCCGAGCTCGCTGGCACTATGTCTGACCAAGCGATCCTCTAGATGGCTGTAAAAGCCGTTAACGACATGGCTGGCCTGGACGGGCTAGTCCTGACTTTGCTGGTCTTCGGAGCGTACCCACGTATGACGACGGAGTTACCGCCGTCACCGTTAATGGTTAAGCGCAGCGAGGCTATCTAAAAGGCGACGAAAGCACTGCGCAAGATTGCTGTAGAACGCTAGGTCGCGGATGCCCTGAACACCTGGAACGGACCTGCTACTGAAGACGTGCTTGCACTCCCGCTACAAAGCGAGGTTTTGGTATGGAGAGAAAGTGACGGCTGGAACGGACCGTACAAGGTCAGAAGCATAGACGGCCACAACGTCACCGTTGACATGGTTAATGGCCCATCAACATTCCGGTCAATAGTGGTTAAGCCATACTATAGACTAGACTACCTTTGGACTGACCTTGACGCGCTGCACGCGCCACACGCGCCGCCTGTGGATGTAACTGTACCGTTGGTAGCGCAACTGCGCAAGAGAGGCCGTCCTCTAGGATTAAAGAACAAGAGCAAGGCGTATGCGTACATGATGAAGAAGGAGGAGGCCGACTATGAGCTAGCGATTAAGCTACGTAACGATGGGGTTATTACGACCCTAGGCGCACCCTTCGAAGCGTTTGATGATTAAGAGATTGGTGATCTCGTAGGCCGTGGAGTGTTTAAGTTTGAACTGTATGATAAGGAACAGCATAGCGGGATTCGAATATTCAAATCGCGTCTCGTACGAGAGGTCAAAGGGAAGACAACCAAGCCCTACGAGAAATCCTGTCTAGTTATCCAAGGCTACTAGGACTATGGCAAGGAAGCTATCTTAACATAGTCTCTGACTATTTAACGCTGTAGCTAGCGTGTGATTATGGCCTTGGCGCCCGCACTTGTATAACGGGGGATGACTATTGAGCTGCGCGATATCACGCAGGCATATCCTTAAGCGTAGATAAATCTTTAAAGGACGATTCTCGCACATCTCCCCTTGGAACTGGCCTTGAAATACCTAGAAGGCACACTGCTTTACGTTATTAAACCGCTGTATGGGATCGCGGAGGCAGGGGTTTACTGGTGGATAACGTACCACGGACATCACCGTAAGGAATTGGACATGTCCATATCAACGTACGACCCTTGCTTGCTGGTTACAAATAGTGACGCAGACGCCTTCGGACTCGTTGGTATGCAGACTGACGATACCCTTATGCTGGGGATAGCCGCATTCTCGTCGCTCGAAGAGAAGAAGCTCGAGGAAGCTTAGTTTCGATTAAAACTAAAGACTGTCTTAACGCTAAACGTATAACTAGACTTTAACGGTTGTATGCTTACGATGGAAAATGGCGAAGCGATCTTGAACGTTAAGCAGAAGGGATAAGGAGGAAAGATTAAGCTTATAGACATTAAGGCGCACGACCGCGCGTAGTAGTATATGGAACAGCGCGCTCGCGGGGCGTACATCGCCTTAATATGCTAACCAGAGGCTTCTTTTGATTTGTCCGTGGCCGCGCAAGCGCAGTAACCTTTGGACGAAGACATAAAGGCACTTAACAAGCGCCTTAAATGGTAGATAGAGAACATCGACCGCGGCCTGCGCTACGTACCCGTCGACCTTATTAACGCTAAATTGATAGTTTTTGTGGATGGCTCCTTTGCTAACAACAGGGACCTTAGTTCGTAGCTGGGCTTTGTACTGATGCTTGTTAACGAGTTAACTAACGTCGAAAATATATTCTTGATTCGCGGTAACATGATACACTATAGCTTAACGAAGTGTAAGCGCGTTACACGAAGTGTACTTGCATCCGAGATTTATGGCATGGTTAATGGCTTCGACATTGGCATTGTTATTGCGACTACCCTAAGGATGATCACGGAACGCCTTGGTATAGCTCCAGTTCCCCTAGTCATTTGTACCGACTCGTACTCCCTGTACGAGTGCCTTGTGAAGCTCGGGACGACGAAGGAAAAGCGCCTTATGATTGATATTATGGCGCTACGACAATCATACGAGCGCCGCGAGATCACGGAGATTCGCTAGATTAACGGTGAAGATAATCCTGCAGACGCCTTTACGAAGGCAACACCAAACCGCGCCCTTAAGCGATTTATCGATGGTAATGAGTTGACAGTCCGAGTCGAGGGCTGGGTATAGAGGCTAACAGGCTCTGATTTTTGATGCTTCACACGCAGTCACGATAGACACACACAGTCACTACCAAACCATCCAGAAAGAAAAGATTTCCAGTGTCGGATCATAGGTATTAGTAGGTACATGGGCTGCCTAACGATGCCCAAACAGCCGACTCGATCCTACTTCGGTCCTACTTAGACGAGAGCATATACAACTCTGTAGCCTTAGCAGATAGAGAGGGGACATCAACAGAATGTATTTATAGTTATTTCCTTTCACTAGTGAGCCTTCCAACACTTATAGTATTACTAGAATTTAAGTAAGTTATAGCTCTTATAGCTATTAATAATAAGTAATTAATAGCTACTAATAGTGTACTTTTTTATATACGCATTAAAGTATTTTAGCCATTATAAATTAAGCTTATTTATTATTTAGCTATTCTTAGAGACTATAATAACCTAACTATAAGGTAGATTCTTCTCTTTATACTATATAGAGAGGTGGTGCTTGCCCTAGAAGATAAGGAAGGGTAGAATCGCCTAGCCTATTATATTAATACCCTAGATAACTATAGTTTACTTTTAATTATTTTACTACACGCTCTTTAGCCTATCTTAATACATAAAGCTAGTCTTATTAAAGTTATAGGTATTTTTATCTAGAATACTATACTTGGCTTTATTATTCTCTATAAGCTAGAACTAGCCTTATATAACCTTAAGATCTTCACAGAGGGCTTTCTTATAGTTATACTTTTAATTAAACTTAACTTAGAGTTCTAGCTAGCGCTTTATAATGTTTATAGTCTAGTTTTAACTAACAGGCTTATAACACTACTTAGCTAATAAAAAATTAGCTATATCTTTAATAGTAACAAACTAGGGCAGAAATCCTCGCGCGTCTAAGTTAAGTATATACTAAATAATTACTTACATCTCTATTAAAAAGAAATTTATAAAGTTAGATATATAATTAAATTAAACGGTTCCTCTAGCGTGTCTTTATTTTAGTATTTTTTTAATAATACTATCGACTATTATAGCGTGTAAAATTAAGAGTAGCGCGTTTCTTTTAATAGCTTAAAACATAAGCTATAATTAGGCTTCTTTTGATTTTAGTAACTAGTTAGGTAGTTAAGATATCGCGTTATACTATAGGTAATAGAATGTTTTAATAGGGCCTTAGCATTTCTGACCACTCGCTTGTGCCGGCCACTTACTTATAGAGTACGTTATCTACTAGTTAGCCTCCTTTTAAGCAAGTATGTCCTCTCCTTCTCCCTTTATTAAGGTCACTCACTTTTATACCTACTTCTTCTTACGCTGCCTACGATTTATTTTTACCTTATTAGCTTTTTTAAGGCTAGTAATTTAATTACGTATTAGTTTAATTAAAAGCATTATTATTTTTACCTCCTTTTTAAGCTAGCTAATTACCTTAATAATTAAAGCTAATAATAAGCTTTTATACCGCCGCACGCGATTATATGTTAATATTCATTAAATATTAAGGTTATATACATTACTTAGTATTTAAGCTTTTTAAAAAGCTTTTATTATAATAGCAAAAAAAAAATAGGCGTATAAAGCTATATATTTAGCTTTAATAAAATAACGTTTAGTTAGCGAGGAATAAGGCCTACGCCTTAAAAGGCTAAATAAATATTAATTACTATAAATAATCACGTAAAGGCTACCTTAAAGACTAGTAAAAACTTAAGCTTTATAATATTGTTAACATAGTAGTAAATTAGACTTTTAATCTTATAGCTATACTCGCGCTTTAATAGCAAAAAGTAATTAATATTAAGTAGCTATAGTAAATACAATAAGTGTAGTAGTATATAAAGCGTATAGATATTATTCTTTTTATAAACCTTTTAAATCTTAAAAGAATAGTAACTCTTATAACTATGAAAGATATGTAGTTAACCCGGTTTAACTACCTTTTTTTATATATTTAATAAAGTGCTTTAGCTACTTAAGTCAAATTTTATTAATTATTTAACTATTATTACTAATAATAATAGTCTAGTTATATAGGATATTCTTTTCATACTAAATATATAAGTAGTGCTAGCTGGTAAAAATAATAAATAATAACATAGTCTACTTAGTAATGTTAATTTTTTAGATTACTAATATTTACTTATAATTACTTAATTAAATAGTTTTAATTAGAATTTCTTTTTTAATTTTATTATAATAAGCTAAGTTACAATCTTGCCTATTATGAAGCTAAACTTATTAAAGTTATAAATGTTTTTATTATAGATGTCGTACTTAGCCTTTACCTACTTTATAAGTTTAAACTAGCTCTTAATTAATATAAAATCTTTACATAAAGCCCTTTACTGGTCGTACGCTTAATAAAGTTACGTAGCTAATAGACACTAACCTAGCCTCCGCCACGCATAGCTAATAGCTTATCCGCTATATTACGTATAACTATGTATGTAGGCGCAAATCCACGTTAATCTAGATTCAGGATATATTTAATAATTACCTTCTGTTTTAGCTTAATAAGCGTTTTTAAGTTAAATTAATAATTATATTAGGTAGACTTATTAGCACGTTAGTATTATAAAATAGTTTAAAAGACTTTAAATATTTAGATAGTATTTGTTTTGTATTTAGGCTTAATTAAAAGCTAATATTATAAAGTGTATATTAGCCTTATAAGTAGCTTACTAGGATTATTTTAAGATTATTATAGTTATTAAGAGTTAACGTACTGCACAAGCGAGTGGCCGGCACAAGAGAGTGACCAGAAATGCCAAGGCCCTATTGAAACACTCTATTACTTATAGTATAACGCGATATCTTAACTACCTAACTAGCTACTAAAATAAATAAATAAAAAAGCCTAATTATAGCTTACGCTTTAAGCTATTAAAGGAGACGGGCTACTCTTAATTTTACGCACTATAGTAGTTTATAGCGTTATTAAAAGAATACTAAGATAAAGACACGCTACAGTAACTTTTTAACTTAATTATATACCTAACTTTATAAATTTCTTTCTAATAGAGAAGTAAGTAATTATTTAGTATATACTTAACTTAAACGAGCGAGGATTCCCGCAGTATCTTATTATTATTAAAGATATAGCTAATTTTTTATTAGCTAAGCGACGTTATAAGCCTATTAGCTAAAACTGGACTATAAATTTTATCAAGCGCTAGCTAGAGCTCTAAGCAAAATTTAATTAAAAGTATAACTATAAGAGAGCCTTCTGTAAAGATCCTAAGGTTATATAAGGCTAATTCTAGCTTATAAAGAATACTAAAGCTAAGTATAGTATCCTAGATAAAGATACCTATAATTTTAATAAGACTAGCTTTATAATAGGTATAATATTAACAGAAGTAGTTATTATAGGCTTTCAGCATTAAAGTAGACTAAAGAACATATAATAGGGTAACTAAAAGTACACTATAACTATTTAAGGCATTAATGCGATAGGCTAGGCAATTTTATTTTTCCTTATTTTCTAAGGCAAGCATCACCTCTCTATCTAGTATAAAAAAAGGATCTACCTTATAATTAGATTATTATAGTCTTTAGGAATAGCTAAATAATAAATAAGATTAGTTTATAGTAACTAAAATACTTTAACGCGCATATAAAAAAGCGTACTATTAGTAGCTATTAATTACTTATTATTAATTATTATAAGAGCTATAACTTACTTAAATTTTAATAATACTATAAGAATAATAATATTATTACTATTTATATACCTCTATATTCGTCGTATCTTTTATAGCTACTAGATGTAGGGTGTGTCTTACTATTAAAGAAGTGTATAGTCGCTAAGCTAAGGATCTAATATATAACTATATTATGTATATTACTAAAATTAAGTTCCTACCTTGCTTTATTACTACTTTTAAGGCTATAATTACTTAAAGTAATATTTAAAAAAGCTTTTAAGGCGATAGCTGTTGAATGGGCTCTTTTAGCTAGCTACTTATAGGATAAGCACTTAAGTAGTAAGAGTAAGAGTAGTGTATGGTGTGCACAGCGTACGGATGGTAGGGGTGGGCAATAACATCTGGTTCTTGCTTGTCTTGTTCGTCGTACGGACGAAAAGGAGAATATGTACATGTTCGCGCACAGCTGTTCGCGCACGTGCACGCGCATCCTTCTCGCGCGATAACTAGTATTCCGACCGTAACGCTGCTGCGTACGGACACTAGCAACTTTCTGTTTTTATTTAAAGAGTTGCCTTCTATACTAGTTACCTCCTTCTCTTTTATATAGGTCCCTCTAATTGCGTACTGCCTATTCCCCTATAAATGACTTGCCTTAGTAATGCTACGGTCTTCCCTCTCTCTTTGCTTTCTATTCTTTAGCATCCCTCTTTGCAAATCCTATCGTACGATTCCCTAGCTCTTTTTCTCTTTATATAGTGGCGATGTATTGTCGAGTCGCACGCGTAAGGTTAGTCTAGGGGTAGTTAGATAACTAGCATCCTTCTTTATAATATACGAAATATTTCTTAACTACTGTATAGGGTCTTAATATTAATTGTAGGGATAACCTAGGTTTATATAATCCTTAGAAAACTCTTCCGCGCGGAGTAAATCTTAGCTAGGTATATTCTTATATATAGGATGCTAATCTATATCTATAATCTATATAGTATAAATTAACTAAATTAAGTAGGTATATATTAGCCTATTTATTAATTATAACTTAGAGTAATGCGCGGAGGTCACTAAATAAAGCTTTATATAAAGGTTTAATTAAGAATATAGCTTATTTAAGCTTTAGTTGCCCTCTATAGGCTTGTATAACGGCAGTATATAGTAGTACTTTGCCTTAAAATTCCAGGCCTAGAGCTCTCTATATAAGAGTAAGCTTATTAATTATAGCCTTAAAGACTTTATATAGGGTCTTTTTTAGATTTTCTTATCTACACCGTGCGAAGGTTATTATCGTCTAGTCTATTTAGTACTAGCTATAGTTAACGTTAGTATTAAAGTAATTATTTAGTTTTCTATATAATAACTTTTATATATGGCTAGGGGCTATCCTACTTAAGTAGTACGCACTTACATAGTCTATTAAAATATTTAAGAAAATATCTACGTACTAAGTATTCTAAATATTTAAGCGCTAGTATAGATTAATAAATATTCTTACTTTATCTACTAGTATATTATATAGCTAGCCTAAGTAGTTATTCTCCTTCTTTTATGCCTTCTAAAATTATATTATCTTGTCTACTAGGAGCCGTTTATTAACGCTATCCCTTAGTGGCGGGAGGTTGTATAGGTTGTGGGGCGATAGAAGTTGCGCAGGTGGGTACTGTCCTATAGGTGGTTCTAATAGGTATGGCTCGACTGGTGGTGTACTATACGGGTATAGTGCGGCGGTAGGCGTGCGAACTGGCATTTGTCGTTCGTACGAGGGGTATCGTAGCTCTAATTGCGGTGCGATTATAGGTGCTCGCTGTGGTTGCTAAGGAGGTTATTCTAGTGGCGGCGTGTTATTTATACGTTCGTGCAGAACCTTATATAGTAATAGAGGTTGCGTACGAGCAGCTGTCTCCGCCTTCCCCTAAGCTATGTTATATAGCTTCTAAGCTTAGGTACCTTTACTATCTAATTATAGTGTAATTCCCTTATCCTTTAGCACTTATATAAGCTTTTTTTTAAATATGTATTTAAGTGCAAAGAAGTCTTATAGCGTATATCTATTTAGAATATATACAGGGGAGTTTGGCCGGACTGCCGATATCAAGAAATAGATTACTGTAGTTATACTAAAGAATTGGAAACTAAGTCCCACGTTAACACATATTGGCAGGTCCGATCCGCGGATGTTTCATGCGCTCTATGTACTATCAACGCAACTTTTGCACTTAAAACAACCACCTCCGGCTTAGCGATTGCAGTGCTCCAGGAGTAGACTTAGGAGGAAAGGGCTTGATGTCGAGCTCGCAAACGGTATCAGCAGGTGGAAGGTTGCCATCAAGGAAGTATTGCTGCGTGTATCGGTTAATGCAATCGGAAGGCATAGCTTGATTGATTGATTGATTGATTTATTACGCCCGGCTCACTTGCCTAAAGGGCCTTTTTACGCTAACTATATACTAGAGCTTATAGTAGCGACCTAACTCCCTCTAGCCCTTATAGATAACCGCCCTTGTGCCTGTTCTACCTAACTCTATATATTTAGAATCCCTCTTAAGTAGTTAGTAGCAAGTTATCTTAGGGCTAATCCCTTAAGTGTTTAGTGTCCCTTCTTTAGTAAATAAAGCAGAACCTACTAAGTAAGAGGGTTAGTCTTTTCCTCCTACGTTCTACTTACTAATTCTAGGCGTTTTATTACTATTGCGTATTAGATTGTCGCTTTCACTGCCTCTGTGCTTAGTGTCTATATCTTTGCTGGATCTGTCTTTACTCTTCCTCTAAAGTAGAATAAGAGGTTTCCCCTTAGCGTGTCTAATTGCTCTAGCATTTATTTCCTAAGCGTGTCCTATCGCGCGCACCGGAAGAGGAAGTGCTTAAGTGTTTCCGTGTAATTACAAGCACATACCCTAGAATCCGCTGCTCTAATCTAGTAGAAATATGCGTTTAGCCGTATTATCCCTGTGCGTAGCTGTGCTAACACTATTACTTCTTGTCTGCTAAGGTTGTCGTATAGCTTGCGGGTGTGTCGTCCTGGTAGTGCTGCATCTATGCGCTTGCTGTATGCTCCTGTGCCGTCTGGCAGAGTCTTTTTTGCTTGTGCTTTTGCCATCGTTGTGTTGATGACAGTTAATTTGGCTTGAAGCTAACGTACGGATGGCGTACTGCCCTTCTGCGTAGTCCTCTTTGCCGCTTTCTTCGCTTTATCTGTAAGAGCGTTACTGCATTTCGCAGTAATCTATATAAGATCTACTTTATTTTCTAGTATCTCTAGGTCCTGGATTGTGCAATAGATTCTTTAGATAATATGTTGTCCTAACTATCTCTTTAGCTAGCGGACTACCTAGAGGGCGGCTAGGTTTCTTATAAGGGTTATAATTCGCCTACAGTGTGGTCTTTTTAAAGCCTCTAGCGCTTCTACAATTATAAATAGTTCTGCTATATAAGGGTTTTGCTCTTCCCTTAGGCCTAGGCTAGTAGAGCTAGTATAGGGTTTATTCGTCCTATTATCCTAGGTGTCTAGTATTACTTATTTTACTCTAACGTTACTATAGCGCGCCAACGTACTAGTTATAATTTTTATTCCGCCTTCTTAGTGTACTAGTGCTATAGCCTTCTTTAAGTCTAGCTCTATCGTTATTATAATGCGTTTACTCTACGGGCTAATTACATATAGTATAATTATTTCTATATAGCTAGTGTCTATATCTTTATGCGCTAAGGCTATTATTTAAAGGGGTAAAATAAATCTTGTAAATAGCTTAAAACGTAACTGTGTTAGCGGGTTCGTCCTAGGCAGGGAATAGATATTAACCTAAAGCTTTATTACTTTATAGCTATGCTATTCTATTACTATATATATGCTTACTTTGGCCTCTGCGATTGCTGTAGCTATTGTCTAAAAGTAGCTAATAATAGCCTTTACACCTATTCTCTAGATATTCTAGAATACTAAGGGGGTATGCTTAGCTACGTGCTGCCATACATATAACGCGTAGTCTATAACTAGTTCCACTATAGCTTAGAATAGCTAACAAGCTGTCTAAGGTAATAGGTTCTTTAGCTAAGAAAGTGCTATCGCCGCTCTTAGTCCTTATGTTACTACTCTTGCCACGTGCTTCTTATATTAGAGTTCTATATCTATAATAACCCTTAGAATCTTTACCTTATCTCCTAGCTTAACTTTTTAGCCTTTTACTTTAATTAGTTGCGTACTGGTCTGCCCCTTATTCTATATAAAGTGTATTAGCGTTATTTTATCTACCTTAAAAGTTACGCTGCTCTACTTTTCCTAGCTACTTACGTAGCTAATAATCCTTTAAAGACTCTTATAGTTATCTATAGCTAAGCGACCTATTACCTATGCGCTAAAGTTATCTATAAATATAATTAATCCCTTATCCCTATTAATCTATCCCTAGACGAGATTGGCGTTAAAGAAGAGGAAGAGGATAGGCAATAGTAATAAGCCTTATAGTAGCCCTACCTGCGACAGGTCTTTCTTTTCTAATAATAGTCTATTTATTACTATATTTGCTATTCGCTTAGAGCAGAAGGCGTCCACCTAACGCGTTAGGATTTAAGGGATCCCTCTAGCGCGGAGCTTCTATATTAGCCTGTCCTTACACACGCCGTTGTATACACCTTTAATATTAAAGCTAATAAGGCTAAGCACCTTCTACTACCTTTATGCTTAATATATATGCTCCTGCAGCACTAGTAGCGCTTGTTTAGCTAAACGCTTCTTTTTAGCCCTAAAGTAGTTCGTGGGGAGGAGGCTATACTCCTCTACTATATATAATATCCTTTCTACGAGCACTGCTTCTATTATCTTTTTTAGTATTAATAGTAGTAAGATTAGTTACTATACTTTTACTTTAGTGTAGTTATCTTTCCTAGGCTTTTTTAGGGGGATAATCCTGGCGTTTAACTACTAAGTTAGTAGTTAACCCTTATTAATAGACGTTTAGAACAGGCGCAGTACGTCCTATTTTACTACTAGCTATATTTATTTCTATACTCCTGCTAGTAGACTATCTTTGCTAGGCGCTTTTTATAGTTTTGCCTTATTTACTACCCGTTCTATCTCTTCTACGTTTAGCGGTAGTATAGGTAGTTACCTTCTTTAGTGTCTCTCTCCCTTCTCCTTAATTATTTCTAGTAGTGGCGGAAAAAGGACAAAGAGTATCTCCTCCGCTTACTCTTGTGGTCCCTCAGTTGTAGTCCTATCTTCCCTAGTTAGGGGCGGGGTTTTGCCGAATTCTGCCTTTTTACCTGGCTAGAGGTATTAGGTAGCTTTCTATATATTGCCGTCTTCTGCAAGGAAGTTATCCTAATAGGACTTTTACTATCGCCGTGCTATATCGTGAAACTATTTTACCGCCTCTTTTACTTTCTCTTTTATAGCTAGGTTAAGTTAGCTAGCCTAACGTTGCGCCCTTGCCTAGTTTCTCTAATACATGTGTGCCCTCTATAGCTAGGTTAGATCTAACGTCTACCACCTTCTTATGTACGGTGATAGCTTTACTATTAAGGTAAGGCTATAGACCGCCTTAAGTACTGCCTCTATTAGATAGTCTGCCTAATATTAAGTATCCCCTATTATTAGTTTAGTAAGTAGTATCCTTATAATTCTTTATTTTATTTCTTCTTATAGTGCGTTCTTGAAAAGGAGCCTCCCCTCGTCTTTTTAAGGCGGTGTGTTTACGTTAAATGTCGTCTTAATCGCGCTGTAATTAGACCTATAGTTAGTCCCGTATATTCTACATCGCACTAGGTCCTCTACTAGTTCTATAGAAGTAAGCACTAGGTTAATCGTGCTCTCTTAGTCCTTATAGTGCTAAGTCTTTATGCCGCGCGGAAGTAGGCTTTGCAGGTAATTACTATTTATTAAATTAATAATTAAGTCTGCCTCTCCCCTTTAATATGCGTTTACATCGTCTCCTCCCTACAATGCGTTATGCTAGTTAAAGTCGCTAACTAGTATTACATCTGTGCGCGTCTGTATACGATTCCGTTGTTGCTGGATTAGGGCATGGAGCGTGCTAATAGAGTCTGCCAGCGCTCGTGCATTCGTGCCCTCTACGTACACCGACACGACTAAGAGGTGTCTGTTATAGAGCCGTAGTACCGCTGCCGTGAGGTCTAATAAGTTTACTACTACTTATTTAGCCTTAATATCTCTTCTAATCTATATTATGCTCCGAATTGGCTATTTACCCTCTTTTTATATTATTAGTATAAGCTTTATCTAGTTTAGGTATTTTATAGGGGTTGTGAGTAGTTCGCCTTCCTTATTCTATTATATATAAGGCTCCGTAATTACTAGCACACTATATTACTGTAGTTATTTATTATTTATTATACTATACTATACTACTCTCCGCTTTCTTACATTAAGCTAGAAGATCTAGAGCGGTCTATTTATTATAGTTAGGGTGTAGTATCTAGTAGTTCTTTAAGAAGGATTTATAGGGCCCTCCGTAAGGTATACACTTTAGGATTTTAGATTAATATTTTCTATAGTAGTGACCTGGCACTGCGTATCTTGCGCAGGTCTATTGCCCTGTGCATGTAAAGGCCTTATGTCCTAGTTACTAACATTTGTAGCATTGCACATGGCCTACGTAGGGCTTAAACTCCCTAGTGTACGTAGATTCTCCGTTAATGTGGAAATATTATCTTTAGAGGAGCCGCGCCGCTTCGCTACTTTTCTTTATATATATAACTATAGATCCGTATGCCTTGCCTAAGTTCTTTTTACTTAGCTAGTTTATCTTTTTAATCTATATCTTGTTTTCCTTTCCTAAGGCTTACGTAGCCTCTTATCGTACTTTATTACGCTTATTTAAGACTATAGTGCAATTCGCGTTATCTATTTATATTAGGTATAGTTAATCGCGGAGGATTCTTACGCCCCTTATAGTAGTTTTCTATACTACTTCTTTAACCTCTTTTAACTCCTCCTTACTCCTGCACGAAATTCTAATCTTATTAATATTTTTAGGGTCTTTTATTACTGCTGCGCACTGCTATTTTTCTTTACCCTTAATTATCTTAATTTTTTACTTAATAGCTCCTTAGATCCTTCCTATCTAAGCCTCTTATCTATCTATCTCCTCTACTCTAGAGGTGTCTATTATGTAGTAGGGCATGTTAGTTATTATTATTAGTATTGCTATTCTAGAGAGGGTACGTAAGTTATTAGGTTAACTACTTTGTAGCGTGCGTGCTATGTCTGTATAGAATAGTAAAACTATTAGTTACTATTTAAGTTCTTAACTCGCCTAAAAGTTTTAATAATTAGGCCCTAGCATTTATAAGCTATGCCTTAGTATTAGCTAACTCCCTTATTATCTCTTTAACTACTATCTTAAGCTCTTAGTTATCCGCTTTTAGTGCTAAATTATCTACCCTAAGGTCTTTTAAAGCGCCTAGTATCGCTACTAGCATTCTCTTTAGGTTTTAGCTTTTAACTCTACGCGCCCTCGTGTGCTCTACATTTTTATTTACTACCTTACCCTTAACTAGTCCTTTAGGTATCCTTCTTATACGGTTTAGTTATAGGGCCCTAAGCAGCTTAAGGTTAACGTAATTATCTTTATCTATATAGCTAGACTTATTTAAATCGCTTTCGTGCTGCGCGTTCTCGTAGTAAAGTTTAGTAGCTTTTACAGTTTTCCTACGCGTTTAGGCCAATTAGCGCGTCGCGCGCGCGTCGCTCTCCCCTGTCTCTATCACGCTTCCCTCCCTTATTTGAATATTCCCTCCTCTTTCCGACCGAAATTAGTTTCTGACCGGTTCTGCTGACCGAAAATCCTCTCCGTCCCGGAAGGCATAGCAAAGCTGGAGTGCTGTGCATAAATGTTAGCGACCACCAAAATTTGTAGGGCGATTGAGAACTCACGCCGCCGGTGTTGAGTATCAAAACTTCGGATCCTGGGAAGAACCCAGACACACGTTTAGCTGATTGGAGTGGAGTGATGGGGTCTGCGACGTTGCCGATTAGTAGGATGGGCGCGCTGGTCGTGATGGTTCTAGGAAGGCCTGTGCAGTTTCGACATTAGTTCAAGCCTTAACTAGCGAAGTCTAGAGAAACGCACCCTTCCATGACTGGCTCTCAGGCGGGAAAATGTTGAGCTTGCTGCAGATCGGGCCGCTGAACGAAGGAACGACGAGTCCTCCGTACTGGCTCTGGTTCGTCATGAACGCAATGTGATCTGCATATTCCTCAATGTTTGAAGTATTGAAGCGCCCTTGGGCGTCTAAGCACGAAACCAGTGTCCGAGGCTCCCTCGAGTCGTAAGCATCCTCCTGAGCCGGGGAGAAGGTCGCAGCGCGTGTCGCCACATCGGCCAGACTGGACGTGTTGCCTGATTCAAGTTGAGCTAGTAACTGAACCAAATGGGGATAGGTGGTAAATGGGCCATAACTGGCTGAGAAAGTGACTTCGAGTAGATCTAGCCAGGTGAACGCATATGGGAGCAGATTCAACTCTTGCACCAGAGGAGAAAGGGGCGCAGCCACCACAATGGGTGCCTGTCTCAGTCCATCCAAGATTGCATTGTATCGTTCTTCGAGCTGCTCCCATGAAGACGCGTTCTGATGGAAGACGCAGAGCTCGGGCCCAGCTTCGAGGCAAGCTTCGAATATGGCGCGCACAGCTTCGTCGGTGTCGTAGGCGAATGTTCTCCAGCCGCCGCTGTAATAATCTTCCGTATCCATTACACCATCAATCACCATGCGGTTGATACGATCTGGAAACAGTGTTGCAATTGTGACCCCGAGAAGAGAACCATAACTAATGCCATAGTAGTTAAGTTTGGCTTCAGATGGCTCCCGATTCCGGGCCTTGGCTGTCAGCTCCGTATAATGAAGAAAGTCTTGTGCCACTGCAATAGTGCCAACGTACTTGGCAGTATTATTTACGGAGTAGATACCACTGCACCATTCGCCGTATGTATTGGCGTGCTGGAAACTGGTCTGGAGACCATACTCCGACGAGTTATCCACCGCGGGAAACACGTCTGCATAGAATGAATTGCGACCTGCTAGTGGATATCCTGGAAAACACCTGATATCGGGGCCGCTATTGTTGACTCCTCGAGGGTCAATGCCGATCAGGTTATAATTGCGTCCGATTTTCTCCATGATAGATTCAGCAGCAAGCAAGACGAATTCCACACCAGAGCCACCGGGCCCGCCTTGGTTGAGTAGTATATCCTCGGCGGTGCTATTATTAGCGGCTAGCCTGATGATGCCAAGATTTGTCGTTCCTGCTAACGGATCTGAGTAGTCCAGAGGAACTTGAAGAAGTGTGCAGGTGCTATTAGTCCGTTAGCGGAAGTACCGTCAAATGGGATTATATCAACAATTTATCATAGCATGAGGTCCAGTTGAGCTCGGGAGATGGTGTGAGCTGCAGAGTTTCAGCATACTCTCTTCTTTGATGTGGCACGTCTTACTTCGGAATAATCGTATATCACGGTCTGAGTGGTGGTATTCTGCTGGGGCAGGATTGGACCAACAGCAGCAAGAGCTGGAAGAATAGCCACAGCTATGAAAATAGTGACTGGAGAAATCATGGCCGGAAAATGTACCTATACTCAAGGTGAATACAGATCAGGAATTGTTGGTCAAGGTCCGGGGTTGTTAATGGAAATGGGTGTTGGGTACTTTTTATGTATAGTCGAGAAATGACCATGGAAATGAGGACAGAATTAAAGTTGGCCTCTGACCTGTCACCTAGAATCCTTCAAAGACTAAGCCTCGGAAGCATCGTCATTTTGCAGCGAACTAATACTATAAGAGTAAATACTGAGTTGGTCCCTGCTTCTAAGGCAGGGCGCTAATCAAGTCATCAGCCTCTCTGTAAGCGTGTGTTCCATTCTAGATGAAGAAAAAGGCTGATCGTGGCTAGCTGTATTGCAAGATGAGTGGAAGCATCACAAGCGTGGACCAAGGCTGTGCATAAGTGCGGTCAATAATGCTTGGTCTTGCTTCATCGTAATTAAAACACCACTTTTGGTGCAGCTTGCTGCAAGCAAATTCAGGTACGATTTTAGTCAAGTTGCAAAGGGTTCGTACAGGAATGTAAGCGATGCTCAGTGGTGAGTTGAAACGTCCCTTGGCCACGAAATACTCTCGAAAGAGTTTAGCGCGAGCCCCAGCGTGGTCCTGATCCTTAACTGCTAAGGTTTAGGAGCGCAGGTTGCTGGCCTCTCAGCAATAACACCTAGGAGTACCGTATGAGCACTGCGGGCCAACAGCTTTGCTTTTGCAAAGCATTAATGGGCAAATGCCGCAGCTGTTTAGGAATCGTCCAGAGAATATTTTGGCTGTCGAATGGTGAGGCTGGAGATACTCGTCTCTACGCATTTAGATTCTACCGAGGCCAGTCGACATCGGTAGTAGCGTGATCTTGGCTCAAGTAAGTTGCAGAGGCTGCACGCTACTTTATTACTTTAAATGGTTATAAGACGGCACTTCGACATGGCGAAGATCCCCGTGCAATAAGCCGTGATGCTAACGTATCACGTGCCCGGAACCATGAGCAAATACCTCCAGCCACAGCTTGCTAAGCCACAAGCTTGGCGTTTCTTTCACATTGCTCAAATTCGCATCATACCGCGCGGCGGCAGCATAGCGGTCACCCGAGACGTTGGTGTTCTGGTCGAGCAGTGTCACGCGGCTCAGTGTCGCGGCGGAACTTCAGGGCGTTCTGTGCGCCAGGGGGTGTTAGCGTAGCGCTTGGCTCTTGGGTGAAGATACAGTAGACAGAGCTGGACACGAGGCTAAGCCATCGCGTCGGACTGGAGTCATCCAATAGTTGAACGAGTTTTCCGCTTCGGCCTTCCGAACGCCGTTTAAGTGGGCCATCGGTGCCGCATGCTACGGCTTTACCGGCATCTGTATCCAGCTTACATTCCTTTTCTGGCTCCTCGACTAGGGTGTACATGTAACGCCAATCTGGACGCCTTATTCTTAGACCAACATCGGGAGTAATAGGTTTCTGGCTTTGATCTTACAGAAGCTCTCCTACGTGCCTGTTCGTCTGCTTATCATTAGCACTTACTACTACCGGTATCGGAGCGAAAAACTAAACCGCTTTAGGGTCTATTGATAAATGTTTCCTCCTAAACGAAGCAGCCAACGACTGTACACTGCCCCTATGACCGGTACCTCCGAATGCCTTCCTATTCGCTGTAGCATCTCTCGCCGCTAGAAGTTAACGTATGATGAGATGTGGGTTGGAATGAGACATCGTGCAGTATTGTCTTCATATGGCTGTCGTCGGAAACAGGACGGACAGCTGTGAACGAAGCGAGCAACGGCGCCGCGGATAGGTGTAAAGTTAGTGCTTACTGCCGGATACCTGCCGTCCGCAAGCTCTATTCTCTGCGCGGTTTACCGTGGGGTGCCTGACTGCATCAAATATGTATAAAAGTAGAGACAAGTCGAACATGAGAAGAACATCACTACCACTCACTCACTCAACAATCTACTCACCACCTTTTAAACACCTTAGTTGCTCATAAAGCACTTACAATCTCCGATATTCATCATGCAAATCCTTTCTACCATCCTTCTCCTCACCGCTACGAGCTCTGCCTTCGTCGTGCAAAACTGCCGAGGCAACTTTAAGGAAAATCATAAGAACAACCGCTGCCACGAGTACGACGTTGGCACTTCACTCAAATTCCAGTCTGACGCCGGTTGCACTATCACCATGTATGCCCCTTTTTGAATTATTATGCATATTGCACATATAATGCACCTGCTAACATGCTGGCGTCAACAGGTACAGCGAACTCGGCTGCAAGGGTACTAACTACTCTACAAAGAGCCAGAACAAATGCATTGGACTGCCGGGCCACAAGTCTATCAAGAGCATTATGTGTAGATAGAAATTTTTGGAAATTGGTAATAGACAGGGTGTAGGTGCTGGGGGTGCTGGGGATGCATGGGAAGTGTAACATCTGAGGGCTTAGCATTGGGCGTCGGGACGCTGGTGTTCAGTCTAAGGTCCCTCTGTCCAGTCTTTACTGTCTTGTATATCTTCTATACTCAACTTGAATGAAAGGGATCTTGGGATAATCTTAGATAAGTGCTATTGCTGTGATGATATTAGGGTTTCAGACCCGGAACTAAGTCTGAGCCTCATTTTGTATAATCATTGCTCACTATTGTCTAAACCCAAAACATGGCGCACAAAGGACTGTGCCACCGGGCGCTAACACAGCCAAGATAATGGGCACGTGACCAATAGTCAACGATGGCGATAGTCAACGGGCGACAGTGGACCATCACATCCATCAGTATATAGGAACCCGAGGATGGGCTCTCCATACGGTCTGGCGAATTCAGGTGCCGGTTTAGTGCTCGAGTAGTATGATACTCTCAGTGACAGAGGTAGCATTCGAATCTGGAGCTATTCCAAATCTCACTTATAACGATATTCTGTGCGTCTTATTCGTCAACAAACGACTGGTTCACGGTGGCTGATAACCTCAAAAATCGTGCATTGTCTGACGGTTTTGACTCGATGGCATGAGCCAGTCCCAAGGTGGTACAAAACGCCGCTAGCTGAGATCACATCTGCTTGCCAGGGTGAGGAGCATACTCTTGTTATGCATTCCATCGGGATATGTCTCAATGCTGACATCTGATTTCGATCTGGTACGCATATCCTTGTGGTTCCCGGGTGCACGCGCAGATCGACTGCCAATATAAGACTACTATACTACTCATTTGGTAGAATGGGCGGCCAGGGAAAGTGACAAGTCAACGGTTATATTACGGTGGAAACGCTATTACTTCAGCGTTTGCGCAGTCACAACGACCAGGCGACAGCATCAGCATATATGCGAGGTGCTGGATCCTCGGTGATAAGCTTCTCTGTACCGAATCCAAGAACCGGTCGGTCAATTCGTTCCGTAACAACGCTGGGTTTATATTAGCTTTAAGTTTACAACAACATTAAGTCTACATCCGCATTAGGCTAACAATAATAAGAGAAGCTAATGTAATTCAGAAGAAGCTTACTAAAATAGGTAAGCAACGTTATAAAATTATTTAATATTATAAAAAGTAAGAATATAATATTTCTCACTACAGCTATAGTTATATTCTACCCTGTAAGTTGAATATTTTTATAGTTATTAAAAGAATAAAGAATTGGTAATACAATTTTCTTAATAACATAAATATAAGAGACAATGCCTCTATTATAATATATATATGTTACAATCACACAGAATGACGGCAGCAAAACAAAGACCCCTGGCGGGGAAGATGAGCATCTCGGGTTAGGAGCTGACGCATCCTAACACGCTAGCCGCCTACCGGAATTATATCAGCAGTCACGTGACCAGGATCCAACCAAGAGGGCAGGATCCCAGGGAGACGCCTGGATTCTGGGATACGAAAGAAGAGGAAAGGTGGTATATAGTCTAGGAGGATCTCTATACTGTTTCCTCTCTTCGTAGTTAACTTCTCATATCTAAATTGAAGCACCTCTTACGAACAAGATCAATCAGCCTTCTCTTAATATTGTTGTCTCGTGTTTCGTCACGAGATAGGATTATTCATCCACTTTGGTATTGCCTCACATTGCTATCGATCCACTGAATATCTGCAAGGACCCACCCGGCTTAGTGTTACAAGGGGTCTACGTACCTAAGCCTGGTCCGGGTTAGGGGAGGATAGGTCAAGGGAGAATGGCCTTGCGGATATTTAGTAGTTAAAAGCTAGAGATAGCCACGAGGTAGGTTTTTAAAATAATTTAATTTTATAATAAACTATAAAATAACTGACTAGGAGATTTACTAATCTGCTATTAAAAATATACTTATAGTATATTAAGTTAACTATAAGGAGTAGGAGAAGTATAGAGAAATTATTAAACTATATACTACTTGTTTTAGTTTTTATTATTATCTAAATTACCTTTATAGTCCTACTAAGCTATTATAGTCCCTAGGACTTTTATAGTCCCTTAGACTTTTATAGTACCTTAGACTTCTCGCTTATATAGGACTATATTACGTAACTACTAATCTAAGCTACCTTACGCCTTCGTGTATTTTTATAACTTAATTATTTTACTAATAATTACTTCTTTAGCGTAATTATCTAGTCTCCTTATTTTTATAGGGTTTATAATTATAATACTATCCCCTCTTTTAAAGTTATTATTTTAATACCTTACTTTTTTACTTTATTATATTATTAGCGTATAATTATTAATTTATATAAAAGTACGCGTTCTTGTATCTTAAGGTAAGTTATAGCCTCCTTTTAATTTTCCTTACCTTACTAACTATGCTAAAAGCTCCTTGCTTGTTTATTGCCACTCGTCGTGCCCGTGCGGAGAAGGTGGAATCTTAGGGTCTAGAGATAATGTTAGGTTATAAGCGCTACTAGAAAATAAAGTTACGCTGCTTTATAGATGCTGCTTCTAGGGAGTGTGCTAGCTGTATTTTCGTCTATACTCCATGTAGCCTGTGGGTTCCTAAGAAAGATTGGGAGCGTGTTTAGAGGGAGAAGCGTGAGAAGCGTCTAGAGCTCCTTCGCGCGAAAGAGTTAGCTACTCGCCTTAAGCGTGAGCTAGCTAAAGTAGAAGAGAAAGAATATAACTATACTTAGTATAATTAGCGTGTTACTAATATAATAAAGGCTTTAGAAAAAGAGAATCTAAAGGGTATAGTTACTATTAATAATTATAAACTATTGCGACTTGCACCTCTAAAGGCTAATTTAAGCTAGTTATAAGCTAAGCCTTTTTTACTTAATTTTAATTTTTTTCCCCTTTAATTTTTCTTTCTTTTTAAATTTACTATTTAGCCTTAGCAGAACTAGTCTTCCCTTTTTTTAAAATAAAAGTCCCTTTATACTTTTTTATAGTTTGTAAGGTTTTCTTTTAGTTCTTAGGTGTTATATTATTCGGACTATCCCTTTTATTTTACTAAGTATTTTTACTAACTTTAAACTATCCTTAGGTCCTTAATTTCTTTAACCTCGTACTTATTAACTTCTAAATCTAACTAGATTTTAACTAAAACATTTAGTAGTGCTAGTTCTAATAATAATTTATAAAAAATATTAGATATATTTTTATACCTATTAATAAAAGTAGTTTAGTTATAACAGGTCACTTAGTTTCTTATATTTTAAAAGAGCCTACTTAAAAGTAATATAGTTTTCTACTAGGTTATTTTATCCTTAGGTTTTTTTATAATAGGAAAACTTTATCCCCCCTTTAAAAGTTAGTCCTTTAATTCTTTATTTATTTGCGTTTTCAGATATTATAAAAGCTTTTTAGGTAATTTATTTCTTTAGGACTTGGTAAAGTTCCTTTATTTTCTAAGTTTTATTTTAGACTTTTATAGAAATACTTTCTATATATCGCGGATCTTAATAAGTAACTAGCTTATATTTATAGTTAGCGTAGTGTGAGGAATACTGCGTTGTTCCTAACCTTGTGCTATTATTCGCTAGCTAGGCTATTAGTAGTAATTCTATCTAATTATCTTATTATTTATTAATATAGAATTATAGGTACTGCTCTAGGGTTTAATTCGTACGTTCTATTTGTTTATTAGTCTAAGGGTAAAAACTCGTCGAGAGCTTTCTATTAACGCTTAAAGCTACTATAAATATATCTTAATATTTTAACGTAAAAAGCTTGTCTCTATTAGTAATAAATTCCTTTAGAGGTCTATATTCTGCAAACACTATATTATTTACTTTATAGGCTAGTTTTTCTGCTATTATATATTCTTTTATACGCATAAACTTGGCTATCTTAGTTAAGCGGTCTACTATTACTATAATAGTGTTATATATTTATTCTATTTCTGGCCGTGGCAATCTTAGGAGTTTTATTATAAAGTCTATTATTACACTTTGCTATAGTTATTTAGCTACTTATAGTAGTTATAGTAGTTTATAAAGCTTATATCTCTTTAGCTTATTTTTATAGCATGCTAAATAGTTACTTATAACTTTAGTTATTACTTACTTAAGTTTAGAGATAGTATATTTGTTCGCGATTTAACGCGTTGTTTTTTTAATACTTAGGTGTCTTTATTCTTTAAGCTTATGTAGTCTTTAGATTAAAGTTTCTTTATACCCTAGTCTTATAATAAGTTTATTTTAGTGATCTTGTCGTGTTTAGTTAATCCTGTCTTAGAATAGGTCGTATTCCTCTTGTTATTCTGTAGTAAGTCTACTATAGTCTTAGAAGTTATATATCTTTAGTTTAGTATAATGTAGACTAGTAGCGTAGACCTTAATTATTAGTTAATTATACTTAATAGTTCCGTCGTTTCTTGCTTATAATACTATATTATATAGTTTTAGTTTATCCTTAGTAAGATTTAATTTTTTACTTAAGGCGTCTGCTGCGTCGTTAAGCGTTTCTAGTTAATAGTATATAGTAAAATTAAAGTTTACTAAGAATTTAACCTATTATACCTATCTTTAGTTAAGCTTCTTAGTTATTATAACGCTAGCATGGTTTTAGTAGTCTATTTACACCTTTATTTTAAAGCATGCTCTAGTAAGTTGCGCTTCTTATTATTTAAAGGCGTCTACTATTCTAAGTAGTTCCTTATTATAAACGTTATAATTAAGTTCTGCTCCTAAGAACTTTCTTAAATAAAAGAATACTAGTCTCTATTTCTTATCTTTATATTATTATAAGAGTATTGCTCCTAGTGCGTAGTCTAATACGTTTATTTCTATCCTTATAGGTCTTCTTAGATCGTGTATCTATAATAGTAGTACTTATAAAAAGAGTATTTTTAACTTCTTAAAAACTTCTCTAGCTTCTGTTGCAAAGCCTGTTTATTTATCTTTTTTTGTAAGTTTTGTTATTAGTATTATAGTCTTAGAGTAGTTCTTAATAAACTTCTAGTAAAAGTTAGTAAACCCTAGAAAGGACTAAATATCTTTTACGAACTTAAGTTCTAGCTATTTCTATATAGTAGTAATCTTTTTAGGGTCTATGGCTACACCTTCCCGTAAGATAATAAATTCTAGGTATTTTATCTTAGTAACGTAGAGTTTGCATTTTTCTAAATAAAGGAGTAATTAATACTTTTTTTTATAAGTACTTTTTATACATGTTCCTTATACTCCCTAAGCGTTCTAATAGAATAGATAAGTATGTTGTCGAGGTAGGTAATATAGAATATATCTAAGTATTTATATAGTATTTTATTAATTAGCGTCTAAAACGTCGCAGGCGCGTTTATTAGTCTAAAGGGTATTACTTAGTACTTATATAGGCTATATTAGGTCTTAAACGTAGTCTTCTACTCGTGTCCCTTAACTATTTATATATAGTGATATCTATTACGTATATTAAATTTTATAAACTATTTAGCTCCCTAGAGTCTATCTATTAGCTCCGTAATTAAAGGTAGTAAGTACTAATTCATAATCGTGGCTTTATTTACCTATTTATAATTTATATAAAGTCGTAGCTTGCCGTTTTTCTTAGGTACCTAAAGTATAGGAAAAGCTACTAGGCTTTAACTTTCTTAAATATACTATTTTGCTAGGTTCTTCCTTAAGGAATCCTGTACTTCTTCTTCCTAGTCTATAGATATTAATTATAGTTATTTAGGACGTAGCTTCGTGCCCTCTACTAAAGGTATTTTATAATTTTATTTTTAGTATTCTAGTAGTTCTTCCCCTTTAATTTCTTTAAAGAGTTCTATATATTCTTAGTATTTTAGTAAAATAGTAGTAGCTTTTGCCTTTCCTCTTAGGCCTAAGTATTATACCTATATTAGCTTTACTTAGCCTAGATTTTCTTCTATAACTTTTATAATCTTAGTAGGTAAAAGTTATTTAGCTTGTCCTTTAACCCGCCCTACTAGGATATCTAGGGTTAATAATTATATTTTTTATAATTTACGTACTTTAGTAATCTTTAGCGTAGGTCCTTAACTAAATAGTATCTTTTTTTACTAGTTAATAACAGGGTTATATTTTAGAGGCTAATTATAGCTAATAATTACTTCTATACTTCTAAGATCTATAATTACAAAGCTATATTAGCTCTAGAATCTATCTAGACTAATAGGTAATAGCGTTGTTTCGGGTCGTAACTAGCCTTTACTATATCCTTAGGATATCGTCCTATCTGCTATTTCCACTTATACTAGTGTTTCCTTATTCTAGTATGGCAGGTTATATTTTTTTATTATTTTTAAGGAAATTAAATATCTAGTCGCTCTAAGGTCTATTAGCGCTATTACTTAGTAACTACTAATTATAACTTTCTTAGTTAGTTATAGGTTACTTATACCTATTTTTACCCTTTTTGCCTTTATAGTCGCGCCTCTACTAGTAAGGTCCTTTACCTAGTAGCGCTCTAGCTTTCTAACTTATTATTAGCTTATTTTATAGCGTTCTAAAAAGCTTTTATCTTCTTAACCTAGGTTCGCGTAGTTTCCTTAATTTTAGGTTAGTTTTAGTCTTCTTCTATTACTTTTAGTAAAGTAATTTATACGTGCTCCTAGTATTCTTAATTTGCTAGACCTTTTTTTTCTTTTAAGGTTCTCGGTGTCTCTTGCATCCTGTAACAAAACATTTTTAGAATTTTAGGTCTCTGTGTAATAGTATTATTTCTAATACTACTATTTATTCCTTTTAATATAGGTGTGCTAGGCAATCCCTATTATAGTCTAGCTATTTAATCTATTATAGGTGCTTATGGTTTATGCCTTTTATTTATTAGTTTCCTATAGTTATCGCTAATCCCGCGTTTATGCCTTTAGGGTACTAACTAGTAGCTTCTTTATGTACTTTGTGTATTTAGCACTTGTTATTAAAGCACTTCTACTACCCTAAATCTTTATAGTGTTATAACTATTTATTAAGGAAATGTTTATAGCAAGTTATTATTAGTTTATAATTATTAATAAACTTATAGTTAAAGTCTCTTAGTAATATTACTACTAGTTCCTTTTTTATCTATTGTAGACGATATTCTTCTTTATTATACAGGAACTAGGCTACCTACTTATATTATTCCTGGATTTTAATCTGCTATCCTGGTATTAACACATTTCCTTAGTATTTAGTAATAATTTTATAGGTTAAGGTGGCCCTTAGCCCCTTAAGCACGATTTTTTACGTGTAGTCCTTAGGTATATATATTTAACTATTATACACCTAGTAGTTTCCTTCTACTATTTAGAGAAAGACCTTATACTTTTATACTATTCTCTACTCTGTTTCTTCTAGTGTCTCTAGAACTTTAAGTTCTATATTAAAGACGTTATCCTTATTTATTTTTAGTAACATAGGTGTTAGTACCCGTAATATAATTATTACTACTTAGATAATTTATGCTTTCTTACTTTATCCTTTATTACTCTTTAGATAATCTTTTTAGAAGTAACTTTATTCTCCGCATCCTAAGCATGCTTTTTTCTTAAAGCGTTATTTTTGTTTTTAGTTAGATAGTCTATTTTTATAGTCCTTTCGCTACTTCCTTAGTTTCTATTCTTAAGCTTTATTAGCTATTATAATATCTTTATTATAGTTCTTTCTTAGTTTCTAACTTCTCTTAATATTAGATTAGATACGATTACCTTCTTACTTTTTTAATTAACGTTTATATAGCCTATTATTAATTTGCATAACTAACTTTACGAGTTCCTCTAGATTATCTACTTATTTATAATAGGTAAGTTTATCTTTAATGCTTTCCTTTAGTCTATTATAGTAGGTTGCCTAAAGTGGGGCATTATCCTAATTAATTTTAGCTTAAAGGCGTTTAAACTTAGCTATATACGTACTAGCTAATCTTATTTATTTAAGCTTTTATATCTTGCGTTAAGCTTATTTTTCCTTATTAACTTCTTTAAATATAATTTAAATTTATTCCTTAAAGGATGCCTAGTCCTTAAACACCTTTTTAGTTTTATTACTATATTCCGCGAAATTATCTTCGTTCTCTAGGTAGTCCTCTATAAGAGGCTATAGCTACTTAGCTACTTTACCCTTTATATGCATGCCTACTCCTAGGATTTTAGCCTACTTAGTTCTAAAAATATCCTTGTTATATTAGTAGTATAGTTCTATATTTATAAGGAAAGTCTTAAGTCCTTCTTTTTTAACTTTATAGATTTTAGGAACCTTAAAGAATATCCTTCCTATAGTCATAGTAGCTAAAACGTAAGTTATTAGTTTAGCTAGCTACTCCTTAAGCTACTATATTTTATTAACCTAGTTAGCTAATACTATTATAGTATTTACAGTTAGTCTAGAAGCCACACTTCCTATTAGGACCCTTGCTATCGTGGCTACCGTAACTATTTTCGTTTTAAACCTTTAGGTAGTCAAAGTGTTATAAGGGGTCTACGTACCTAAGCCTGGTCTAGGTTAGGGGAGGATAGGTTAAGGGAGAACGGCCTTACGGATATTTAGTAGTTAAAAGTTAGAGATAGCTACGAGGTAGATTTTTAAAATAATTTAATTCTATAATAAACTATAGAATAACTAACTAGGAAATTTACTAATCTACTATTAAAAATATACTTATAGTATATTAAGTTAACTACAAGGAGTAGGAGAAGTTTAAAGAAATTATTAAATTATATATTACTTATCCTAGTCTTTGCTATTATCTAAATTACCTTTATAGTCTTACTAAGCTATTATAGTCCCTAGGACTTTTATAGTCCCTTAGACTTTCGTAGTCCCTTAGACTTTTATAGTCCCTTAGACTTCTTGCTTATGCAGGACTATATTACGTAACTACTAATTTAAGCTATCCTACGCCTTTGTGTGTTCCCGCGACCTAGTTATTTCGCTAATAATTACTTCCTTAGCGTAATTGTCTGGTCTCCTTGTTCCTGTGGGGTTCGTCATCGTAACACTTAGGTAAGTGGAACCCCTTGTAACAGAGGAGTCTTTTGTAACAGGAACAATCGCTCGTCGACACGAGAACCCTTGGCCAGTCAAGACAGGATTCGAGATCATCCGAAAACCGACACTCATCCGTATCGGACCAATTTCGGATCTATCAGACCGATGGGGAACTACGGATCCGATTCGGACCTATTTCGGATCCATTAGACCGACGGTCAACCTATAGCAGTTATGTGCTAGCTAGCTATTTAGGAAGAGGTGTATTTAGAGGAGCTTAGGGCCTTTATAGTTTAGTACCTTTTCCGTATCCTTTCGTACCACGCCTATAGGCACTTAATTTATTTAAGGCTATATTTTTATATACGCACTCCTACATGCCTCTACTAAAAGATACGCTAATATTAATCCTTTAAGTAACCTGCACTAATACATTATATAGAAAAGGTTACTATTATTAGTAATAGCATTAAAGAATATTATTATAAGAATAGAATAGACCCGCATTAGCGCGTCCCTAGTTTTCTTTATAGGTAGGATTCTAGAGACCTTCTGCTAACTAAAGCCTTTAGGTTTAGAACTCCTAATTATAGATAAATTAGGTTAACTTTAGAAAAGTCGCGTAAAGTTGCGCTAAGATAGAAAAGTAGTAACTACTAATAACTTATAAACTTAAAATTAAACGTTAATATCTGCTTTAGTATTATTAAAAACAGCACGGCAGGCGGTCTAGAGTTAAACTTAGGGAGACTATTAGCCACCCCTAGAACCTTTAAAGAGCAAAGAAGACAAAAAAAGCAATAATACTTTAAATAATTTTATTATTAGACTTAGAGCTAATTTAGTTTAATCCGCTGACCTAGTAATAGCTCTTTAGAACTAATTACGTTAAATGTAAGCATAACTAGAGTAATTAACTAAAGAATCTTAAGCTAGGGACTAAGCCTAGCCTATAATTAAATCACCCCTAATAGCCCTCCGATACTAGTCCGAATCTCCCGCCACTATTATAGTAAAGCTATCTAAGCGAACTCCTAAGATAGAATCCTTAATTAATAGGAAAGAACCTATCTTTCCTTAATATTAAGTATTAATTAGGGACTATTTTAAGATTAACGCAGATTACTATCTAAGTAAACGCGCTTATATAGTATTAGTATAAAAATATACTTCTAGTACTGCTCGCGAATATTTAGAACCCTAGTACCTAGCTACTTTAGATACGTTATAGTTTAAAAATGCTAAGGAGATAATTAAACTACTATTATCCTTCTTTATATCTAGTAACGAGGAAGCTAAGTACTAGATTACGTTCTAACGCTTAAAGATAACCTCTAAGGAAACTTTCTCTGCCTTTAAGGCTAAGTTTATTAGTATAGTAATCTAAGGTAAAGTTTATAAAAATAAATAGTCTCTATTTCTGTAGAAAAAGATAATACTATCCTTAAGGGCTCTAAATATAGGGTTTAAGCACCTATAGAATAATTCATTTAAAAAAATAGTAGCCTACCTAATAGCCTTTAACTTAAAAACGCGAAATACGCTAATAAGTCCCTTTACTTACTTTATAACTAGTATAAATTAACCTCTGCGTTAGAAGAACTATAAGGAAGAAATTTACCCTAGTACCCTAACTAAAGTACTATATAAGCCTATTAAGGAATTTACTTTAAATGCGCCCTAAGATAGGATAGTCCTACTATCGTAACTTTTAATAATATAGATAAGTTCTAACACCTACTATAACTATAAAAAGTTAGGATATTTTATTAGAGATTGCCCTTAACCCCGCGTCCGCGAGATTAGAGTGGAACTAGACTCTAATTAAGAATACGTTAATGTGGATAAGGAAGCATCCCCGGGAAACAAAGACGCTTAAGAAAAGCCTCTACCCTAGGTATAAGTAAGTACGACCTTTCTAATATAGATTTATTAAAGTTACTAAGAGGTCCTTACTTTCGAACCCCCCTCGTACTCTATTTAAACAGGTACAGGATCTAACTTAATGCCCTTATTAATACTAGTGCCTAAGGTTTTCTTTTTATTAATTTTTAAATTATAGCTTTTTTATCTTAGTCCTTTTATATTCTTATCTAAAAACTATCGTACCGCATTATAGTTTGAGGGTTCTTAAATAAAATTCGTGCCCTAGTAGACCTATACATTTATTTACACATAAGGATAGATTGGCGAATAATCTATAATTACCCCTTTATAGTAATAGACTTAAGAATATAAGACTATATCTTAGGACTCTAATAGCTTAAGCGCTTTAAGCTTTAATTAGATATAGAGTAAAATTAGATTTTATAGCTAGTAAAGTATCCTAAGTCCTATAATCCCTCTAAAACTATCTTAATGTAGCTAAAATAGCTAATTTAGAACTTAGAGGTGTAGCAAGACATTCATCGCTAGGATATCTTATAGGAATAGGAATAATATTAGATAAAGAATAGCCCTATAGTTAATTATATTAAGGGCCTTATTCGACTGCCTTATCCTCTCCCTCTAAGTAGGAAGATAGTACCCCTAATTTCTTAGAATCCTGCTCTAAAACCTACCTGTTCTATATCCGCTCTGCAGGCAATGCGGATGCCTATAATTACTCTTATCTTAGTAAACGCCTTTTACTTTAATATAAAAAAGCTAGTTAACGAATTCTTTACTACTTCTCTGTACGAAATCGAACGCCTATTAGACTATATATAAACTTAACGCCACGCTAAAGATCCTAAGAATACCTATCTTATTAAAGAATAACTTCCCTAGATATACTGTTAGTATTAGGATATATTTAGTAAGACTATAACTAATAAGCTACCCCTACGCTAACTATATAATTATAAGATTATGCTTACTAAACCCCTTTTAAATAACTACAGTCCTCTATATAAATCTAGTCTAGAAGAAATAGAGGCTATTAAAAAGTACGTTCTAGAACATCTTTAAAAGGGATTTATTAAGTATAGTTAAAGCCCTTTCGCGTCTCCCATCCTTTATATATAAAAGCTAAACAGAGATTTTTAAATATATATAGACTATTATAAACTTAACCTTCTAACCTGAAAGGACTCCTACCTAATTCTAAAAATTAACGAACTTTTAGCTCGCCCCTCTAAGGCTAAGATATTTACTAAATTTAATATTTAAGCTACCTTTAATAAAATTTATATAAATCCTAAATTAGAAGAGTATAAAACGTTTTAGACTTAATACGGATCTTATAAGTGCAAGGTATTACCTTTTAGGTTATATGATAGACTAGCTACCTACTAGTAATACATAAATAACGTTCTTATTAATTATTTAACGACTTTTGCATTACGTACCTGGATAATATCCTTATCTATTCTGACACCGTTGAGGAACACATTAAGCACGTTTAGAAGGTGTTAGATTGTCTCTAGAAAGCCGGCCTCCAAGTCGACATTCTTAAAAGTGAATTCCATGTGACCCGGACCTGATACCTAGGTTATATCCTTACCAATACTGGTATGGAGGTAGATCTAGCCAAGGTAGAAGCACTACGGAACTAGAAAGCCCCTATAACTATAACAGGTGTGAAGTCGTTCCTTAGATTTACTAGGTTTTATTAGTAATTTATTAAGGACTTCTCCCGCATTGCGAAACTTATTAGTACTTTATAAAGTTCTTAAATCCTATTTAAATAAAGTTTAGAGTATAAAGTTGCCTTCTAGCAAATTAAATAGGCGTTACTAGCTATCCCTACCCTCTATTACTTTAACCCTAAACTACCTACTAGGGTAGAAACAGACGTATTAGACAGAGTGATTACAGGAGTACTATCCCAGGAATATCTAGATAGAAAAGTTTAACTAGTGGCATTCTACAGTTATGTCCTAACCAGATCCGAACTAAACTAGGAGATCTATAATAAGGAATTATTTACTATTATTATTACTTTTATTAAGTGGCACGTAGAACTTGCTTTTACCCGAACTATAATTTAAGTTCTTTTAAATTATTAATTCTTAAAATACTTTATAACTACTAAGGTTTTTAATACTTATTAAGTTCGCTAGTACGAAATGCTATCCTCGTTTAACTTCTAGATTAAATACACGCTAGGTAAAAGTAACGCTAGAGCTAATATTTTAAGTTAATAAAAATAAGATCTTGCGGATCTTAAGGCTATTTAAAATAATAATTATAGCTAAGTATTTTTAGGGCCTCATCGACTTAACCCCTAAATTAACTCTAACCTGGCCTAGACTTATATTAAGAAGTTTAATGCCGAAGTCGACGTGTTTGTCTTATTAACTAATAAAGACATTATAAGTCTAGATTCTTATTAACTTATTAAAGCCTTACTGCAGGAGAACTGCTTTAGATTTATTATAGAACGCTAGTCCCTACTAGAGAAATATTAGATTTATAATAGTCTTATTCTGTACAATGACAGACTGTGCGTCCCTCCCGAATCTACTCTGTATACCCGCCTGATCCGGGAAATCCATGATTAGAAGTTAATGGCTTATCTAGGTTATACAAAAATCTACCAGTTGCTCTCTCGAAAGTACTATTAGAAGGGAATAGAAGCTACCTATAAGCGGTATGTACGAAACTACATTCCCTGCCGACGTGCACACCTAAGGCAGACCCCTACTCTAGGGTTTTTATATCTGTTACTTATCCCTAATAGGCCTATATAACATCTGTGTATTGACTTTAAGGAATTTCCTAAGAACAGGGCTGGATACCATTAGATTATAGTAGTTATTAATTATTTATTTAAATAAGTAGTATTTATTTCTTGCTATAAATCGATTAATACCTGCAAAATAGCTAACTTGTTTGTATAATAAGTATACTAATTTAGACATACTCTAGAGTCTATTATCTCTAATTAAGGTCCTTAGTTTGTTTCTATATTCTAGTTAGAGTTTTATTAGATTATAGGCGTTAAAGTGAAGCTATCTACCGCGTACTATAAAGAGACAGATAGCCAGACAGAAATTATAAACAAGTATATTGACTAGAGGCTACGCCCCTTTGTATCCTACTACTACAATGGGTGGAAAAAAGTGGACTATCGCTCACGTGAAATTCCTTAGCTGAACACCGAAAATTTCAGCTACATCGTGAATTTACCATTAAAGTAGCTTTTAAGTAGCAATATACTAGATGTAAAGGTATTTAAATTATGCTGTAAAGTTGTTATTATAATTAGCTTTTTCACAAGCTTTAGCCACATCACGAAAGTAATTAGGATAGAGTTAATAAGCTATATATTGCCTCATCGTCTCATCTTCCTGCTAAACAGATTGTACAAATGCCACCGTATTATTTTTAGCTTATTTTAACGCGCTCTTTACTTCGTAGTCCTCTAAGAAACCCTTAAGCCTGCTAAAACAGCGCTTAATTAGGTGTAGATTAGGTAAGTTAGAGGAGTGCGGAGCAAAGCGTATGTCCTTCTCTTTAATTTTAGGTGCGCAATATCGGAGCCCTAGGCTATAGAGGTAGACGTTATCTTGCACTAAGAACACCTAAGCATAAGGGTTATTAGCGCGTATAGCTTTGTAGTAGGGAAAAACAACGTCCTTAAGCACCCGTTTAGCGTACTAGATCCCGTTCATGCCCTTCCTACTTTTGTATACAAAGTCCTCGTATTTAAAGAACTTATTAGGAGTAACAAGGTTTTTATAACTAGCCTAGAGGGCTCCTCCTTTCTTGCCAGCAGCTTAATTAGCAGCCTTAGTAGCCTTATTATAGTAAAGAATATTATAATTAATCTTACTAAGAGCGCGCTCCTCCTAGGTGCTAATAACGTCTGCACGGGCCCTCTTATTATTAATTAATTTGCGAGCCCTCTTATTAGCTTTGCGTACGCGCTTAAGTGTCTCCTCGCGATCCTCCTCCTCCTCTACTACCTATACTAAATATAGGCGTTTTAGACTGCAAATAGTAGTATTGGTAGACGTAGCAGCGTAGATTATAAGGCTAAAAGAGGGTAGGCAATACGGGAGGGCGTATTTATTAGCTAGAGCGCTACGTGCCCTCTAAACGTACTGCTTACCTCCGCGAAGATTCCTGCCTCTAATTAATTTACTAGTTTCGTCGTAGCAAACAAATATAAGCTTAGGAGCAAAGCGCTTATGTATAGTAAGGATCTAGGCAACGTAGCGCTCTCGGTTGCGTATATCGTCGTTGTTAAGCTTAGGCTTCTTTGGGCGTACACCTCGTACAATAGCGTAGGTGTGATCGTGATCGCGGTGCTCGTGAGCAATTTTAACTAGTGTAGGACGGCTTACTATAATCCTGACCTCTTAGAGGACGTGGCGGGTCGATTCTTTAATATCGTAAGTGCTAAATTATATAATAGCGTTACGTATTTAAGCACTAAGCTTGCTGCCGTTGCGTACCTTAGGTTTAGCTCTAAGGGGACTAATACGGGTAGCATGGACTTTGGCTAGCAAATTATTAAGCAATAGGTCAAGCGAGGCCTCTGCACAAGCCTTTTCAACCTTCTTAAAGACTTTCTATAGTGTTAAGATGCTCAAACCCATCGCGCTAGCAATATAGGCGTATTCAGTGTTCGAGAGCTTGCGTAGGGCTACGATAGCACCTTTCTGAGCCTCTGTAAGGTTGCGAGAGTCGTTCGGGCAGCCGCCAGTGCGTTGAGGTGGCATAATGGGTGTTGTTGGCGAAAAAAATCGCTATATACGAGGTGGTGATAGAGTCCTGGTGTTCAGTTTGGAGCTGAGGCACGGACCAAGTGCCCTTATTAATAAGATAACTAGCGCCTTGGCAGTTCACGTGAGCGATAGTCCACTTTTTTCCACCCATTGTAGGATAACTAGAGTTTACTTCTACCCTTAATCTATTGAGCGCAGGTCACTCTACCCTATTTGGCTATTGGCATGTTACCCTACTAGATCCTGTATAGCTCCGAACCCCGTTAAAGTTGGGATTAGAATCCTACCTTATTTACCAAGCCCTAGGATTATTTAAATATTAAAGATACTTAATTGCTAGCTAAACAAATGCATGCCGCTTAGTAGCTAGTAAAGAAAAATATAGAATAAGCATAAGACTAAATATAATTTATAATTAATTAACACTATCGCCTAGTTAACTAGGAAGTTAGTAATATAGTCTACCTAGACGCTTATAATCTTGTAGTGTTAAGACCTAGCTAAAAGCTATCTAATAAGTGGGAGGGCCCTTTTAAAGTAATAAAATAAGTTAGTTACTTATATAGACTTAAACTTTCTTTAGGGTCCTAAATTTATAATATTTTTACTTTAAATCTCCTCTGCAAAGATTCTTAAGACCTACTACTAGGATAAGAAGCTCTAAAACTACTAAGTATCTTTATTAATAGAGTAGAGAAATAGGAAGTTAAGGAGATCTTAGCTAGTAAGCTATCTTAAAATACCTTTAAATATAGAGTTAAGTAAGTAGGATATAACCTAGATCTAGTATAGTATTTTATATCGAACTTTATAGGAGCCCCTTATAAGTTAAAATAATTTTATAATAAGTATCTAAATTGCCCTAAACCTCTAAAGGCATTAAGTTAGTAGATTTACTTATAGGAATAAGGAACAGAGTAGCAGGTCTAAAAGTTTTAAATTCTAATAGTATAAGAAAGAAAAGAAAGAAAAAACAAAATTTTACTTTTTATCTAAATTAGAGGGCTTAGGTAGAGTACCTTTAAGGGTAGTAAGCGCCTTCTCCTTCCCCTTACCCTTTTCCTTTCCCTAACCCCCCTCTAAAGCCTTCCTTATGGTGTTATAAAGATTATCCACTGCCTCCTTTACACGCCGTAGATAATCCTCTACCTATATAAAAGCAGAATGCTGCGCGAGTAGCAATTCTATAGAAGTTAGCCTAGCCTTACCTGCCCGGGTAACCTGTATAATTAAGCCTAGGTTCTTCGCAGCCTTGTTAAGCGCGGGTTAGAGGTTAGTAGTATCCTTCTCGCTAGCCCCCTTCTAATCCCGCAAGGCCTTCTTAAAAGTCTAAAATTTAGACTCTATAAAGTTAGGCACCTACCTAATCTATTATTAAAGTAGACTAGAATTAAAATTACTATACTTATAAGGTTGCACTTCTTGTTCTAAGAGGTGTAATAGCTATACTTTTTAAAGGATAGCTTAGGGAACTTATAGTTAGGTACGTTATTATAACTAAATGCACGTATATAGCGTAGATAGATAACTTAGTACGCTTTTAGAAGTACTCCGAGAGGAGCGCGGATAAGTATTATAAATTAAAATAGCTATTAGTAGTACGAATACCTCTAAGACGGTTCTAAATACTTACTAAAGTTAAATTATTGTGGGTTAACGAAGAAAGAACTAAGTCTTTAAAACCTACCTCTTTATGCCTTACTAATTATAGCTTTATTTATTTATAGAAAAGAGCGACCCCTTACCTGTAAACACTTATAAAATTATATTATATAGGTATGCTACGTAATTGCGTAGCTACTCTAAATATAGTCCTGTTCAGGTGGCTACGCGCATAACCAGCGAAATAAGATAAATAGAAATTAACTAATTAGTAGAGTTATAATTACTACTATAACGTTACTAACTACGCTAGTTGCTAGAAATAGCAAAAACGCGCGAAACAATTTACACATAGCATAGATAAGGGACTATCTATAAGTTATAAAGGAGGGGGTAGTGTCACAGGAATAATTACTCGTTAACACAAGAACCTTTAGCTAGTTAAAATAAGATTTAAGATTATCTAAAAACTAACACTTATTCGTATTGGACTACTTTCGGATCTATTAGACTGATAGAGAACTACAGATCCAATTTAGACCTATTTTAGATCTATTAGACCGACGGTTAACCTATAGCAGTTATGTGCTAGCTAGCTATCTAGGAAGAGGTGTATTTAGAGGAGCTTAGGGCCTTTATAGTTTAGTACCTTTTCTATATCCTTTCGTACTAGGCCTATAGGCACTTAATTTATTCGAGGCTATATTCTTATATACGCACTCCTACATGCCTCTACTAAGAGATACGCTAATATTAATCCTTTAAGTAACCTGCGCCAATACATAGTGGGCTTACATAGAGCGTACGCATTATCTTATTAGTAGACTAGATATATACTTATATAATATTACGTAGCTTAAAGTGCATTCTTGTTAGATTTAATAAGTATTCTATTCACTTAATAAAGTTGCACATGTCTAAGATAGAAGATGTGTGTATTGTCTGTAGCTCTGTGTGCGGCCTACAGCTAATAGGTAATTAGCTAGGCTCTCTGTTTAGTAAGCCGTTTTAGCCACCTTACCTAGCTATCTAATAGGTATTTAGTTAATTATCTACTATTACCTATATCGGCCTCTAACTAATTATTAGTCTAATCGTTAGTCTAGGTCTAAGAGGCCTGCTAGTTTAATACACCTCCTTAGCTTAGAGCGTCTACGCTACCTAAGCTAGAAATATCTAATAGCTATTTAATCCTTTTTTTAAATTATTTCTGGTTAGTATATACTTAGTCTAATAGTGTATTAGGATCTATATCTAGACCTTCTATTCTTCTTGCGATCCTATTTATGTCTCCTTTCTCTACGCTTATACGATCCTTCATATCTACTAGTCTGAGTTACTTAAGGAACTAGGGCATCTAGTTAGTAGGTAAGGTCTTTGTTAGGCTATTTGCTAGTATCTTGCTTAACTAAATATATACTACTTTAATAAACTTCTGCTGTGCCTCTTGCCGGAGCTAATAATTATATATATTAATATAATGGAGCTTAGTCGTTAACTAGGAGATTTTCTTAGTAATTAGCCTAATTATCTAGGTGTTATCGCATTAAATTATAATTATAGACTTAACTAGGGTTAGTCTAAGCTTGCTAATAAGCATTTAAATAAATATTACTTTTTTAACTATTTAAGAAAGTGCTAGCAGTTCTGCCTTTATAGTAGATATTATTACGGTGTCTTATTTGTTTACGCGCCACGTAATTAGGCCTCTAAATAGTGTAATAATATATTTCTAGGAGCTTTTATAGTTTAATATATTATTAGCAAAAGACGTATTACTTATTACTACTAAGTTATTTTCTCTACTAAAGAATAGTCCTAGCTTTTAGGTTGCTTAAAGGTATAATAGTACTTTGTCAGCTACTTGCTAATAGGCTAGACTAAGATTTATAAGAAAGCGGGCGAGTCAAGATATAAGAAATATAACATTAGGACGTGTATTTATAGCAGTAAATAGTAATAAGCTAACTTTCTATTAATATAAGTTAATCTCTACGTATATTATAAGTCCCTCTCGTAGCTTTAGCTCTACTTTTACTATTAGTATTTCGTGGCAAATATCTCGTCTAATAGCTAATTAGATAATCTTTTTAAAATATATAGTTTATAATAGCTAGATCTTGCGTTAGGCTTAGTCCCGTAGAATTTTAATACTAAGGAACTATTATAGGTCCTTCCCTCCTATAAGGCTATATTAGTTTTTTAACTTTTAGATTACCTCCTCTGCTGCTCGCTTATTCCTTTTATAGTAGGCGATTATAATATCGTCAACGTAGAAGAATATAAAGACTCTATTTTAGATTATATAGTAGGGTTTATGTAGAACAGGGGAGAATCCGCGCTTTTTTAGGTAGGTTATAAAGTGTCTTTACTATAGTAGTGGTAAGATTCGTAGGCTATATAGCGCTTTCTTTAGCTAAAGTATAGTCGCCTTTTTTTATAGCCTCGTGGCATGTGCATATAGACAGGCCTATCTATATTTACGTAGACAAAGGCGTTTGTTACGTTATACTACTTAATCTCTAAGTTAAACTAAGCTATAATTAATATAAGTATTCTAAATAATCTTCCTATAAGTATTACTGCGTAGGTATTTTATATAATAACGTTTCTTTATTAATTACCTCGCACGACTAATCGCGCTTTACACTTTTAAAATTAATAGTACTTATTAAACTTATAGGTATATACCTATATTAAGTTAAGGATTTAATATCTACTCGACCTAGCTTCTTGTGCTAGGAGCTTAGTTTAAGACTTTATTTAATAGTAGCTCTAGAGATAATCTCTCTCTACTAATTTAAATAGCTTATATATTAGATAGCTTATTTAAAGGCTATTTAGCGAAGGTGCTAGAGGTAGCTTACTACGATAAGGTATTTAGCCTTTATATAGTATTCTTTTAAGCTTTAATCTATCTAGTTATTTTTTATTAAGCTATTAAACGTTGCCTACTTTAGTGCCAGCTATAAAGGCTACAGCCTATAGATCCTTTAATAAACTATTATTAATTTAGAGGTCTTACTTATTCCCTCGTAGGTACTTCTAAGCAATATTAAAGCTATATAGTTAACTAAAACTATCCTAATCGTAAAAGCCGTGCGTTTAGTAGTTAGCTAACTATTTAATTAGTTTACGCAAAAGGGCTTACTTATCTACTTATATTCTACTAGCGTAAGATAAGGGTAAACCTCCCTCTTATTTTTCTTTAGCGCTAGGCAAGTAACGGCTACGCTACTTATTCCTATTAAAGCTTAGTAAATTTACTATTAGCGCGACTAGTAGTAGTGTTTATAAAGGTATAGGATATACTACTATCTTTCTACCTTCTTAATTATACTCCTGCTAGGCTATCCTAGATTATTTAGGATTTAGGGCTCTTTAGTTAGGGTTTAGCTTGTTCTTGTAGAACGATTAAGTCTCCTCCTAATAGAGATCTAGAGCTAGTAGTTTAATTATCTTAATTTATACTACTATCTCTTTTATAATACTATATATAAAGTTATTTATTATCTCGCGCTTTTCTCTACTAAATATAAATTTTTTATTAAAGATAACGTCGCGAGTGCTAATTACTTTATTTATAAATGGTATCTACACCTTAAAAATATTAGTAGATTAATATCTTACTAGGTATCCTATCTATGCTTTAGCATTAAACCTTTATAGATAACTCTTACCCTACTTTATATTATCTATTATTACAAACGCCTTGCAGCCATACGCCCGTAGGTGTAATAGGTAAGGCTTACGCGGTAATGTAACGATTCCACGTTAGAATACTATAGCGGTGAAGAAAACTTCGTATGGGGATTTCTAGTAATTCGAGTATTTTGGTGTTTAGTTATATAGATATACCAAGGCTCGTAAGACCTTAGGCTATAGGTTCTACAGTAGATTAGCATCTAGGCGCATCGCGTGGCCTTTCTCTTTTACTACACCTCCTAAGTATTCTGCTCTACTATTTTAGGCTTAAATATTAGGTATAAAAGGCTTAACGCGTATACCCTTCTCTTTAATCTATTTTTTAGTTTTTAGCTTAACTAAGAATATCTTGTTATTAGTTTTAATAACTTTAATTTTAATGTAGTATTAGTTCTTTATAAATAAGATAAACGTGTTAAGGGCTCTAATAATAGATTAGGCTATTTAGTTATTAGTAAAGTAAAAATCCTATATAAATCCTAAGCCTTAGTTAGTAATTAATATTTAGCTTTTCTTATTTATAACACTTTTCTTCTTATAGTTATAAAAGTTAATAGTAACGCGCTTTCTAATACTTTTAATAATAGTTTAGGGCGTCTAACTTATTAGTTTTTTAGACTTTAAAACTCTACAGGCGTTATACTTTACTATAGGTATGCTAATAATCTTCACCCCCTTAGAGTGCTATACTAGATATTCGAGGGTTGCAGGACCTGGGTGCCCTAGTCGTTTGTGCCAGGTCAAAGCTTTAGCTCGTATTCTGGGGCGAGGTTAACGTGCTGTGGCTGTCGCGAAGCTTTTGCGTACGCCTACCTCGTCGTTATCCTCTAGCACCCATTAACCATGCTTTTCCTGTAGCACCGCGACTACGCTATTATCGAGTCGACGTAAGAGCGTTAGGTCTGCCTTAGTATCCCACCACATGCCTTGTTGTCGTAGGAGTCTGAATGAGACGAGGTTGCAGAGTAAGTCGGGACAATAGGCTACATCTTGTAGGTGGAGGTGCCCTGTAGAGCTGCCCCGATTCACTATCAGATTAACTGTGCCATATGCTCTAATCTATACTTTTATATTACCTGCTAATAAGAAATCTCCTTGCGTAGCTGGGCGTAGGTAGGTAAACCTCTTAATATCGTTACTAATATGCACTATTATGCCTAAGTTAAGTATATATAATTATTATAGCGGGTATTATAATTATTCCGCTATAAATAATATACTTATAATTATTAGATTAATCGCGCCTATCTCTTAGCTATTAAGTTAGTTATCTAATTTAATTTTAGTAACTAAAGTATTTAAGTGTAATTTCTTAATAGTAAGAGTATAAAAGCGTAGTTACTTTACTTTTTTAATTTTTTTTATAGCTTAGAGCTATTCTTAATTTAATACTAGGCTATTACTTTAAAGCTCTTTTAGGGCTTCTAGTTTAGTAGAGCTCTCTTTAGTATCGCGTACTAGTATTTACTAAACGCGTAACGTTAGTTATATACTTTATATATTTTAGTAGTCTATTTAATTATATTATTATTACGGGGAGCTTTAGATTACTTGCCTTTAGCTCTACCTCTACTACGCGCTAATTTATAGTTAGACGTAGTATTATTATCCGCGCCCTTATTATTAAGGGTTAGTCTACTTGCTATAAAGGTAGCTCTTATAAACTTATTCTTAAGAGGGTGCTTTAGCGTGTAGTATTTATAATAACGCTTTAATATCTCCTTTACGTTAATAGCTAGATCCTTTAGGCTATTTGCTAGAAACGTTGTAGTCTAGTTACTAGTTAATTTATTAGTGGCTTTTACGAAGTCCTCCTTAACGTAGTAATTATTAAGATATTTAAGTACTTTTAGGGCCTTGCCTTTTGTTACTACCTAGTTAAACTCTTATAGCTAGATATCCTAATAGGCAATTAACCTTATAAGTTTAAGGGTAGTAATATCTTACTCTTTTTCTCTAGTTATCTTGTCTTCTTCGTTAACGCCTACTATAGTGGCCAGATTAATAAGCTAGGTTCTTAATAAAGCCTTAGACGTATAGTAGTTATATAATAGGTGTGCTTAGACTATATCCTATATATATTTATTAATCTAAGCTAGCTAATTACTTTTAATTTAATATTCCTGCTTCTTAACTTTATAGTTCTTAAGAAGAGTTTTATAGAAGTTAAGATTTATAGTATAGGTTATCTTAGTAGCTAATACTAAATTAGTTAGGTACGTTAGCGTGTATAGCAATAGTCTTGTTTTATTACCATGTTAGTTCTAATAGTTTATTATGTATTAATTAATAGCTACTTATAAGGCCTAGTAGTTCGCTACTAGAGGTATCTCTAGGGTAATTAGTTTAATAAGTAGCTATACTGCTTATTTTAGGTTAATTACTAGCTATACTTCTAGTGCGACGTAGCGTCTTTTAAGTTATTATAATTATTTTATATAATTAGTGCTATTTATAAGAATTACGGTTAGATCGCGATGCGTTAGTATCGCTATTTTACTAATTCTTAATTAGTTTTTAATAGTTTTATATAACGTAGTCTAATTCGTGGCTAATTAGCGTTACTAGCGTTAATTTAGTCCTTTTTAATTATCTTTTAACTAATTTAGGTGCTCGAGGCAGGGGTAGTAAGACTCTTAATTATTAGATTTAATAAGTATTCTGTTTACTTAATAAAGTTGCACATGTCTAAGATAGAAGATGTGTATATTGTCTATAGCTCTGTGTGCCGCCTATAGCTAATGGGTAATTAGCTAGGCTCTCTGTTTAGTAAGCCGTTTTAGCCACCTTACCTAGCTGTCTAATAGGTATTTGGTCAACTATCTACTGTCACCTATATCGGCCTCCAACTGATCATCAGTCTAATCGTCAGTCCAGGTCCAGGAGGCCTGCTAATCTGACAATTCTATACGCAGCTTTTAGCCTTATTTTAATTATAAAAAGTAGTCTTTAGCTTATTCTTTAAATAATAAGTAATTAGGTAAGAATCTTATTCTTCTCCTTATTTAAATAGCTAGTAAAAACTAGGTAAGATTTCTTATATAGCTAGGTTATTTTACCCTTAATTTCTTATATAAGGCGTAGGTTAAAGATCTAGCCTATATATTTAGTTCGGTTATACGCTATAACCTTACAGGTACTATTTATAACTAGGGTATTTATTTTTATATAGTCTAGTTCCTTAAATAGTTCTCTAAGTATAGTAATTATACTATCTGTACGGAGCTTTAAGAATAAGGCCTAATTATCCTTCTTTTTCTAGGTTAGAAATACCTAATTTATTATCTTTTATATAGATTTCCTTATCCTTCTACTCCTTTTAGCGTCTATTTCTTCTATTTGCATGGGTGCGGCGTTACTATCTTAAGAGACTTAATCTAGGGCAGGTCCTAGTTCTGGTAGTGTGGCATTCTTGCGGGGTCGTTCCCTCCTCCTCTTCTGAGGGGGATTCCTATATACGGGGGCCAGTTTGTTTAAATTTTTTATTATAGGTAGGTTATCTTCTTACTTTTTATAGTATAGTTTAACTTGCGTATATTAAAGCTTTAGTAAGCTATTTTTTTAACTTAATAATAATATTTCTCCCCTTTATACTCTTAATTTTATATAGGCCTGTCTAACCTTCCTTCTCTCTCTATACTATAATCTTTAAATTAAGGGGGAGGGTAAGAGCTTCGTGTAATATAGGACTATTATATATATTAATTACATAATTAATATTAGCTATTACGTAGTCCTTATAAAGTATTTTTATTACCTTCTATATAGCTATTGCCCGTGCGATAATATCAGGCGATAGTAAAAAGTCTAAGTTAACTTTTAAGTATACCCTAAAGACAAGTAGTATAGGCACTAGACCGTGTGGGCTAGCAGTATTATTTAGGGCCTTAACTACTATTTATAGGATATTCTTATTATCTATATAGTTACCTAGCTTAGTCTTTAAGATATTAAATACGTGTCTAAGGATTACGTGCACTCGTTTAATCTTCTTAACTATCTAATAAGCGTTTATAAGTATTTATTTATAAGTAGCTCCTATAATCTTCGCGCGAGCTCTAAAATCCTTCAAAGTAAAATTTATACTTAGGTTATATATAATATAGTCTAGTAGTTCTTAATAGGTATTTATCTAGCACTTACATAGTGCATCCTAAGTATCTTATATAAATATTAACTTTAGGAATATAGTAGCCTAAAATAATATGTTTACGTTAATACTATATAGTACGTCTTAATTGCTAATTCGTACAATATTAATAATAACCTTATAGTTAAAATAAGTATTATCCTTAATAGTAAACTTAAATCTTCGTAGCGCTTACTCGTATAACTAGTAGAGGTAGCAGAATTTCTTAATTTTTTCTAATATATCTAAATTAACGTTGTAGCCTGCACTAGCTAGCATCTTTTAGAGTCTCTTTATACAAGGGTGTCTAAATTAGCGATAGAGGCGGCAGAGTTCTAATTTAGTAAAGAAGGACATAGATTCTTCCTTACTTACGTTAAAGAAAGGATATCCCTATTTCTATATAATAGGGATAGTAGTCTTATTCTTAAGTACGATAACGTTTAGAATATTATTAAAATATACCCTAAGCTAGTTAGCGTCTGTTAGTAATAGTAAAAATAGTACTAAAGTTTCTAAAATATAGTAGGTAACTAGACTAGTCAAGTTCTTAATTTATATAGTACTAAGTAGCTTTTTTAGTATTTAATCTTTAAAGCTAATTTCTGCGTGGCTAGGTATCTAGTTAATATTTATACGTAGGTTTTCCTGTACATACGCCTTAAGCAAAGACTTACTAATAATAAAAATTTTTACTATACCTATATCCTAGAGTTTACCTTAGTATACTACATAGTATTAGTTATTAAGGATAAACTACTTAGCGTACTTTTTAAATTTAATACTATAAATGTTCTCTCTAGTCGCACGGTGTAGGTAGGTAATAATGGTAAGGTAATTAATAGCTTACTCTATATATTTAACTTTCTAATTTATTTTTTTAAAATTATATAAATTATCTTCTTCCTTAAGGTATCCTTTAAATTCTTAGATATATAAGGTAATAGCTTTACGTAATAGGGTCTTATTATAAAATCTTTTATATAAAAATATATACTAGTTCTTCGCGCGCGTATAGTTATTATAAGGATAATTTAATAACTAGTATCCTTTCTTATAGTAGAGAAAGCATTTTTTTGTCTGCGTATAATTATCCCTAGAGCGTAACCTAAATCCTGGTAGAGACCTTCCACGTCCTCTTCCGCAGGATAAGAAGCTCCTTTCTCTCTATGCAAAGTTATATTAGTAATTAGTATAATACGCGTTAAATAGTTCCTAATGGTATTAGTTAGCTTTATAATTTATAGTAACTTAAAGTACTACTTATAGATTACTAAATAAAGCTTTACACAAAGGTTTAATAGTAAATATAGTATACTTTAGTTCTAGCTATTCTTAATAAGTTTATATAATTATAGTGTAAAGTATAGCGTCCCTATTAAAGTCTAGTCTTATTACATTTTAAGCAAGCATAAGCTTATTAATTATTATTTCTAAGACTTTATATAAATTTTTATTAAGATTCTCTTATTAGTATCGTGCGAAGGTTATTATTATCTAGTTAGTTTAGTATTAACTATAATTTACGTTTATATTAAAATAGTTACTTAGAGCTTTGTATAGGTACTTCTACGTATGTCCTAGTCCTATATTATGTAGGTAGTACATATTCGCATGGCCTTTTTAAGATGTCTAGAAAAATGTCTGCGTACTGGATTTCCTAGATATCTAATCGTTAGTAGAGATCTATAAAGATTCTAATCTTATCTATAAGGATATTATATAATTAACTAGTATAGTTATTATCCTTCTTCTATACCTTTTAAATTTATATAATCTTATCTACTAAAAGTCTCTTATTAATAAATTTCCTAGTAAGTAGCAGTTCGTACAGGCTATAATATTATAAGTATTAGACTAGGGGTACTTATAGTGGCGCATACGCTGTAGTGGGCGATAGTGCGTATAATTAGGGATATAAGGCAGGCGCTAGATAGAATAGTATAAGTTATCTATATAGTAACTATTATAGCGCTAGTTAAGACGCTAAAGTAGGTAATTCTAGTATCTTTAAAGTAGTTAGTAGTATTACGTTTAGTCTGCTTTTATACGGAGCCTTATATTACGATAGAGGTTATATATAGATCTTTTTAGGTGTAATAGCTTTTCCTTACAGCGCATTATATAGCTTTATAGCTATTACTACGCTACTATTAGATAAAGGCGTAATATTTTTATTTATTAGCACTTATTGTAACAGGAACAATCGCTCGTCGACACGAGAACCCTTGGCCAGTTAAGAGAGGATTCGAGATTATCCGAAAACCGACACTCATCCGTATTGGACCAATTTCGGATCTATCAGACCGATGGGAAACTATGGATCCGATTCAGACCTATTTCGGTTCCATTAGACTGACGGTTAACCTATGGCAGATATGTGCTAGCTAGCTATTTAAGAAAAGGTATATTTAGAGGAGCTTAGGGCCTTTATAGTTCTATACTTTTTCCGTATCCTTTTATACCAGGCCTATAGGCACTTAATTTATTTAAGACTACTTTCTTATTTACGTACTCCCATATGCCTCTGCTAAAAGATACGCTAATATTAATCCTTTAAGTGACCTACGCCGATACACTTATAGTAATTCCTACTTAAACGTATAGTTAAGCTTATTAAAGTATATTTATATCTATCTATTAAAGTCTTCTTAATATGCCTAAAGGAGTTGCGCTCTAGTTATAATTATTATATAAAAACTAGTAATAGCATATTTTACGTATAATAGCTATTACCTAAGCGTAAATAATGCTATATTAATCCTATCTTTTTAGAATTCTAAGTTAGTATCCCTTATTAGTATTACTATTAATATCCTTATATCCTTTGCATATGATTTATATATATAGATGTTATTCTAGCTTTTTATATTATATAGGATAACTGCTACTTAGGGTAAAAAGTCTAGTAACTAATAGCGTAATATCGTAGGTTTATATTATTTAATTAATTAGTTAGTTTTATACGAAGGGTTATAGCTAGTTACTTATTTATATAGCCGTATTATTAGGTGGTGCTTGTCGCACAGTCATTCTCTCTTCTTATATAGTATTCTTACTATAGCACTATCTGCTCCCCTATGCTAGTTCTACAAGTAGTACTAAGTCTTTTCTATACAATTAAGAAATAAACCTCTATTAGTTAAGATAGGTAATAAAATAAAAAACCTATTTACCTAAATTAACTCTTATCTTCCTTTCTACTAATTTGCGATTAACCTTGCTAGTTAATTACTAATTAGTATTAATAAGGCTCTTATAGCTAGCTATACATAGGGTAAGCATAGTATAGTAAAATAAATGGTTTATACAGTCTATATAGCGTATAAAGTAATAGGGAGGGTAACTTGTTCGTGTAATTACTCTATTTATCTATTATACAAACGAAGGTAGCAATATTTTAGGAAGCAAGCTACGCACGGACATTACATAAGACAACCACGTGATCACGTGTTGGGCCTTATAGAATACCCTTCGCCGTATCGCCCCTGCGTACGGACAAAAGCCTTATTATTATTATAATATAAATAAGAAAGGCTTTCTTCTTAGAATTACGAGTCACTTAAAAAGAATCTTTAACAGGCCTCTATATAAAACTTATAAAGTATAATAATCTATATAAGATAATAATTATAAGTAAATCTTGCTTATTACATGTATATATACTAATAGATCTACTATTAATTTATTACTAATTTCTTAATCTACTACTAAAAGCCTGTAATTAAGCTAGGTAAAAGAAATTAATTCTTAATACTATATAGTTTTTATTATATTATCTCCCTCTAGCTAGTGAAATAACGAGATAGGCCTTTAATAGCTTTAATAAGTATTTAATTACTATATAAGGGAGAAGCTAAATAGTTATAATAAGTATAATAACTTCTTATCCCTAATAGGTATAAATCTTACGTTACTATAAATTTTATTAATTATTATAACTAAAATAAGATCCTCCTTGCGACATTTCCCCCTTATATAACTTATACGCTATAGCCTCTTAACGTCTATATATTTAAGTTTTTTTTTACCTACTCTAACGAGCTCTCCGCATATCTCTATAAGAGCTAAAAACTATTAATAATAACTAAAAGGGACTTCTTTGGTCTCATTTAAAGAGCCTAGACTACCTCAGTTACGCTATAATTAATTACTAAAGCTTTTAAGGATATAGGTATCTTACTACTAGATCTAACACTTATTTATAAAAGATTTTACTAAAAGACTTTGCTAAAGTAAGAACTATAAAAAAGCTCTATATTAATACTTAGCGCGTTAGATTAGCGTAAAATAAAATAACTTTTACGCTCTACTATTAAAAATATTATAATTATAAGTTACGTAAGCTTAGCTAGATAATACACTGAATTATAATATAAAAGTAACTTTTAGAACACGAGAATAAGGGTCTCTAAAAGACCCTTAAGAATAAAAAATAGTATTAAATAAAAGGCAAGACTTTACCTTTAAAGTAACTTAAAAAATAGTATAAAAAAGCTATATTTTAATTACTTACTTATATATAAAGGGCGCATAACTCTCTTAGCTAATAAAAGGCTAAGAAATAATAATTAAAACTTTAAAAAAATAAGTAGAAAGAGATTTAAGTAGTAAATAAGTAGCTTAAAGCTTACCTACTATAGGAGAAGCGTATTACGTAAAAGATAGCTAAAAATATACGCGCTAAAAAGAAGGCTAATAAGGCTACTAAGTAATACTTTTATTAATAGATTTATAAGACTTAATAATAACTTTAAAAACGTCTAAAACTTGCTAAAAAGGGAATTTAGAAAGCCTTAAAAGCAACTTATAAAGTTATAAAGAGGAAGAAATCTACGCTAGGACCTGTACGCGTTTATACAATAGTATCTACGCTATTTACGCTATTATCGCGTAATAGCTATCTAATTAGATAGAGATTATCTACAGGTCTAGGAGACCTTAACTCTAGAAAATCTCGCGATAATATTAATTGTAGGCGTCTCTACAGCCTTATATTGTTGGCGGCGCGATCATGTTGGGTGGCGCGTTTTAGTGATGCGGTGCACTAACTGCCAAGGCAGGGTACTGGTACGAAGGAGCTCGTTTTTTTTTAATTCTGCACCCGACTTGGCATGTGGCACACCCTATTAGAAACGCGACTCCCTTATTCAAACGTATATAAATCGCATAACGCTTAGGTAAATAGATATTACGCCTTTAGATATTAGACTTTAAGGCTTAATTTATATATATATAGACTTTTTTTAGTGTTAAGGCTTGCTAGGGGGTCTTAGCTATTATAGAAGTTTATATTCCTGCTATATGTAATAATACGCTAAATAATCTTAAAAATATAATTAATTTACTTATTAATTTATTTAATAGGTAGATTTTCCTACTATTATTCTTATTAACGTTAGTATTTATTTTTATATGTAGATTGCGGTATCTCCTTAGTAATATACTACTTAATCTATAGCTATGCATACTTTAACGTATTAACGTCTAATAAGTACTTTACCTAAGATAATGTCTCTATTTTATATATAGTAAGATAATCCTTTATAATACAAGATGTATAAGTAAGAGCTCTATTTTTAAGTAATATAACTTTATTACCTTATTTCTAGAGGTCCTTAAGCTATAGCACTACTTTCTTAAGTGCCTCTTTACGATAGCGATATCCATCTATCCCCCCTCGCTAACGCTGTCCCCGAGTATAGTCATCCTTCTTTGTATATTGCTTCTTGCGCGAGCGTAAGTTTCTGTCGTTGGCGTTGATTTCATGGAGAGCTGCGCGCGCGCGATGCTGCGCAGAAGTAGCCTGTTTCCGGCGCTCTATATTCTCATGGGCAAGGGCAACCTCTGTAGCCTCCTTTTCCTCCTGTTTCTTATGTCCGTATATGTGGCAAGGTCCCTTATGATCGTAGGAAATGCGCCGTAAAATTAAAGCTTATAGTATTTCTATACGCGGTTATATTTAATATTAATATTTTATTTTTTCTTTAGTAGAAACTACGCCCTTTATATGCTACGTTACTTCCTTATTTAAGCTAGTGTTTTATCTATAAATATATATTACCTAAAGTTAAATCCTAGGCTATTATTATATATAAATTTATTAAGGTTATGCGTAAGCGCCTACTTATAGTAATTTTATATTTTATTATTAGTTAATAGTAGCTTCTATCCTAGCTTTTGGCGCGCATACTTAGCTTTACATATTATATTTTTAAACGTAGAGACGCTTATAAGAGGTAGCTTATTAAAAAAAATATTTTTTATTATTTATAAAAGTTCTTTCTCGCGGTGCGCGTAGTCTTAAGTAATAATTTTAATAACGCGCTTCTTCTACGTATTATTAAGTAACTACTTTTTATCGCGCCCTATAGAGGTATTATATAAAGATAGATTTATAATATTAAGACCTTCTTAATCTACTCTCTTTAATATCTATTTTACGAGCTTTATAATAGTGTCGCGGTAGACTAGCAAATTAAAATATTTAGTAACTTTTTTAGTAGTTGTTATACTAAGCACTAACGCGCTAACTATAAAAGCTTTTTTTATAGTAGTAAGTTCGCGTCTAGCTATTTTTTTTTTACTAAGGATTATAGACTTTATATTTATAAGGCTTACGACGAGAAATAGGCATTTTTTTAAGTATATTAACGCGTTGTAGGTGGAGATATAAGGGGGAGAAGTTTATTATTATAATAATAATAATGGCCAGGTAGGGCGCGCGCCAAGGTAGAATAAAAAAAACGAGCTCCTTCGTAAATGGGAGTGCTAAGGAATCGCGACCAGGAAAGAGGGTGTTGCACATCGGGACTGCGCAGATCCACATGGGCGGGTCACCGGCGCGAAGTGGAGCTTGCGGACGATCCGTCGATCTAGTGAAACCACCCGGGCACCTGATCTGGCATGTGCGCATGCAGAATCTTCAGGTTTGCCAGCCAGACTGAGCCCTGTTTCGCAGTTAGCATCATCGCAGCCTTGAATGTTCGATAAAACGCGCCAGAAGACCTAGCGAGGGTTTCCATGCCTTACGCATCATGGCACTCAATGCGGCCCACAGGATATTTGCTAGAGCTTGGTAGGCTGTATCGCACTTTTGTGTGCGTGGTCTAGGACGAGATGGCAGGACGTTACAATGTTCTGTCTTCATGTAGTGTACGCGTCCATTGTGGGTGGAACCCAACGAATTCATTGCATATCATCATGCTTTGAGCGTCGATTGGTTGAAGATCTGAAGGTGACATGGCAAAAGTCAATATAGATGAGGAACAGAATCCACGAGGCTTCGCGGATTGGACTCGTTGCAAAAGGGCGAAGCTGAAAAACATCTACCGTCTGTGATTGGCCCGATTGAGGTACGTTCCATCGAATTTGATTGTACTATGTGAGTATGTGGACATGAGGATGCCTGTTACGCGGTCGTGGCTCGAGGAGACCCCAGACTAGGGAAAAGCCGACCCCGAAATATGACTACCATCCCGCTTCCGGAAATAAACACGGCTGTACGTTTAGCTCAAGGATGCCTTGGCCCATGGTTTCCACCATTTCTCAATACCTTGAGGGAATCGCCACCCATTCCACTCGTAGTTTGTGAGCGCCCAGGTATCAGGAACGCCCTGCCCACCGCTCCTTATCCTGTAGCTTCCTGCCAAGCTCCACATCGACCAGCTCACGTTATGTTGTATAGTGAACTGTCTCAAGCAACCTTGCAGGGTGTCGTTGAACAATGAAACATCCTGCGCCGATCCGAACTCGGAGAGAATGACGGGCGTCTGGCGTACGGCTTCGGGACAGTCTTTTGTGATGTTGCATGCAGCTGGCGGTGATATTCCAAGCGCGTTGAAACCAGAATGGTAGAGCTCAGCTTCGATTATAGGGCAATTACCCGTGTCGAGGTTCTCGGACATGCTGTAGAGGTGCAGTTCGTATACGACTTTGTCGGCCCAGGGATGGGAGCCTAGGTCGAAGACCACAGGGTCACGGCGGTAGCCATCGCGGATAGCGTCGCCTTTGTATAATGGAGCTATGTTGAGGTTCTTGCCTGAGGTTCTGTTACAATTTTAGTTAGCAAAGCGCAAGCTTTAAGGAGACGAAAAATAACATACAGGGCAGATAGGTCCTGGTCGTACTGCAGACCACTCCTGTAGGGGAGGAAAGTCAGTATATGTCTTTGAAAAGGAGGAAATAGTACGCAGCGCATGTCTCAAACAAGCGAAGAAGGGCCTCTTTCGCGAGATAGAAAACAGACACCTTGTATCAGGTAGACTTGCCAGGTGATCAAGATGTCTGGGTTGACAGAGTATATGGCATCGGTAGCTGCGGTGAAGTTGCCCACAAACGTCAACCAGTTGTACCCGGTCGTCGACGTAGGAGCGGTTGTGTTGATCGCACGACGAAGCTCATTACGGAGAGACATCGAAACGACGTTGGGGTGCTTCTTCGCCCACTCAGCGACATATTGCAGTCCGCGATGCCAGTTCTTGACCGGAAAGTTGTAATCGTCGAACCATGCGTTTCCGTCGGTGTTGTTGCAACACCATTGTGCTTTGCCAACATGCACATCAGGGTGAATGTACATGCCTCTCTCCAACGCCGCTTCAGCAATGCGGTCCCACACCTCAAATCTTCCAGTGTCCTTCGTCCAACCTTTGTTCTTATCGATAATCTGTTTCGTAACTTTCGTGCCGTTCTCAAAGCCCAGAGCGGTGATCATCGCATCCTCGAGTGGGACATCGCTGCCATTGCGCTCGTAGATATGATCCACCATTTCAATGGCGTACGTGAGGCGAATGAAGTTGAACCCGACGCTCTGCACCAGATCGAGGATGTCTTCGACGGAGCTCCATTCCACACCCTCAGGAACCATGGTCTCGCCGGAGCCAGGCCAATTCACTCCTGCCCATTGTACAGTTTCCCCGCGAGCATTGACGATATCCCGGTCTTTTGTGGAGAAGGGCCCAAGGGGCCAGCTGCCATTTGCAACGGCTTGTCGCGCGATCAGACGATCGGACGCATCGAAAGTCGACAGGACATGACCGGTGACGGCCTGGATAGTGGCAGTGCCTAACAGCGCGGAGCGAAAGAAACCCATGGTGATACCGACCTCTGCTTGCATTCGCAAATAGAGCAGGCGAAGCTCTGGCTAAGTACCATCTCGCTGTCTATTGCGCCGCTGCCCGCTGTACCTTGTCAGGTACCATCGCCAGCTTTGGCGATGGTTTACCCCACAAACCCGTTTAGGGCCCATATATTCCGAACCGGAAGATTCTCCACGAATTGATCATCGCGGGCTGTTCGGACGGGGAACAGGTTCACAAAAATACCAGCCGAGGTCTACTCCTTCAAGCCTAGCGGATATTGGTGACGTAAAGTCCAAGATCTATGCCACTGAGAACCGGACGGGTTTCCAATTCCGTCCTAGTTTACATCTGGGCAGCGTCTTCGCGTCCAAACCTTCCCCGGTTCCCCAAACCGCTGAGCCGTCAAATGTTTACTGCCGAATTCTACCAAGGTAGTGTACACAGCCAAACCCAGCTGTAAAATCAAATACCGCGGAGCTCTAAACATAGGCAGAAAGTGCTAATGCCAGGCTACCCGAGTATACTCTACTCGTACTCCATGCCAGCTGCTCAAAATATTCCTCATAGAGCTCCCAGATCTCCTCGTTACAAGTCGGTGCATCCTCAACTTCAGCCAACACGCCCTGCTCCTCCAGATCATTCATCAAATTAGGCATGTGTTTCGCTTTCCACACCCCTGTCACATACCGCTCCCCATCCCAGCACGTCTGTCCAACTTGGGAGCCCTCGTATAGTTTTTTCTCATCATCTTTTTCTTCTTCCGTCATCGGCATCTCGAAACTTCCGCATCTCGACCACATGAACTTGTATGTGAAGGCCGTCCCGTCATGTCTACTCACTTCCGTTGCCTCCTCGTGGAGTTGTAGAGAATCTTTATCGTGGTAGTGCTTGGAGATCACGGTGAGGAATTTGAGGGAAAAGAGGTCGCTGCGCGCGGCTTCGACGAGATTAGAAAGTTCCAGTGCAGTAAGCACCGGGTATGCGTGCGAGTCGAAAAGGCGGAGTTCTTGGAGATGAGGCGGTAGACGGCCCGCGAAATCGATGCAAGGGCTGTTATCCACTCCACACTTCCGATGGTTTTCGTATGTACCCTGCATGCTTTCCCACATGTGTGTCGGTATCCAGAGTCGTTTCAGAACTGTGAAATCCGCCAACGAGGAGAAAGGCTCGTCTTCCAGTCCGTCATTATGGTAGGTATCTCTCCGATGTATGGAATCGGATGACTTATTCAGGTAGAGGCTTTGAAGGCTTCTCTGAAATGGCTTCAATAACTCCACCAACTGTTTACTTGTCGCCTTACTTCCCGTATTCCTTCGACGCTTATCCGAGTAGTGAAAGCTCTGTAAGCCTCGGCATGCATTCAATAAATGGTTTAGATCGTCGTGCGTCATGACACAGGATTGGAGCACCAGGTGTCGTATAGCCAAGGGACTTGCAGTCAAGCTAAGTGGGACACGTGTGTGAGTCTCTGGGTAGTTTATCCACCAGCTCGCAGCACACTAGCTGGTGAACTGCTCTATCGTTAGCAACTGTAGAATGTTGCCGAAGAACGCCAGAGGATAGAACTCCAGCTCATTGGCCCCTATCCCCTTAGCGGTGAATACGCTCAGATGACTATGAGCTTGCAGTGCAGTAGTCCAAGGGAGCGCCCTGGCAAGGTTGGGTATATGGCGAAGCGACAGGTGCCTCAGATTGGTAAGTAGACTTACTAACAGTATCACATAAGCATCGTCAATACCCGCTCTGAGCAGGTGACAAAATTTCTCGTCGAACGTGAGTTTTTCAAGGTCGAACGCAGAGAGGTAGTACCAGTAGTAAAGAGGGGAATGGTAGCAGTCGTGGTCCTTCTCCACGGCACGTAACTCCAGGCCACATTCCTCCTCATACTGGACCTGTCTCTGGATAAGTCCGACGCTGACGGCCGCAGCCGTGAAGATCTCATAATCATCTCGAGGGAGAGTCTGCCCAGGCACCTTCATAGCACCCCACTCAAAAGTCATCGAGTTATAGAGCTTCTTCCTTTTATTCACCGCCTCTTTCTGCAGGACATCCGGCTCAAATTTATTTTCCTCGTTCTGTGGATGTACGATCTCCCATTCTGGCAATCTTAGATTCTTCACCTAAGGCGTCGTTACTCGTTAGCCCGTCGCAAATCACCGGTAAAGAAACGAAAAGGGTACCGAGGTGCATTCGTACATGGCCCAACCTCTGCGGTTCCCTCAGCAATGTTCGGACATATTGCGCAAGCGACTGAAGTCTAACACACAGCGGATGATACTCGCGGTACAGTTCCGATTCTGTAGCTGCGCGTAAGCGCTTGCAGACTAAAGCTAGATTGAGTAGATCGACCTGGAGCAGGTGGGATGCGATGAGGAGGAGCAGCTCTGTGCTCAGCTGTGCTAGGTTGAGGGCCATTGAAGAGACAAAGTCACACTTGGTCATCAATGCGACGTCTGAGACGATGATGTTTATGGTACAAGAGTGCAGGTGGGCGGCGTAGGCAGAAGTGAGGCTGTGAAAGAGGCTAAGCCTGATCCAGGCTGGAGCGTACTCGTGCTTAACATCGATGCCTGAAAGTCTACTTTGTCGGAAATTACATTGCGGTGTGACAGTTTCTATCTGTCTGTGCATATATGTAGACATTGGGTATCCTAGATCTGCGCGCACTATGAAGTTCAGTCCTGTATGCGACAGATGTTTCTGTTGCCAAGGAAACGCCGGTACCTTTTCCGATCCCAGCCATGACCAACGCCATTGTCCCAAAGAATACAATGCCAAATTCTAAGGTACAGTACAGGCGGTCGTTGTACTGTCTGTCCTGGAGCAACGCTCTGTAAGGGAATCTTGTCTCGGTGGTACTTCCCTAAGCCGCTTGCGGCCTGCGCAGCGGATGCGCCTCCGTATTAAAAACATATTCGTCTAAACTGACCAGGTTCGTCGCAGAAAAAATGAGATAAAAGTACTTTAGCGTCTCCGCCATCCAAAAGCTCTCACACTCATCCAGCTTCTTCGTCCAGGTTGCATTCTGCACGGTTACATCTTCGATGGCGGAGTGTGCAACAAGCGTCTCCGTTGCTTTGGTGATGGCTGTGAACATGCGCCAAGCAGCGTCCTGCAGCGCGGAGTCTCCGGTGATGCGATACAGTATGAAAATGGACTCGATAGCCTCGGGGCGCAGCAGGAACCTTTTATCACCAATCTTAGTCATCCCAGGCTGTAATCCGTCTTCGTCTATGATCCGAGCTGGGTCTCTGTCGCTATGGACGACATGTCGATCTAATACGCCGCGATGCCATCGCTCAGTGTTCCATTCGCAGTCGTTGGGGTCCTTGCAGGGGACGACGTGGAACGTCTCGGGCATTATGTTCGTTGGTGTGGAATCGTAGGCCCAGATGCATCCATCAATAAGTTTCCGCGCGATGTTGAGCTCGTCGGTGCGGTTAAAGATTTTGGCGGCGATGGCGACCATGCCGCCGGCGAAACAGGCGAGGTGCTGTGCTTCGGGGTCTAGCTTGACCATGCCTAGCGAACTCATTCGGACGTTGCCGGAAATGAGAATATCTTGGTTTTGTATGTTCAAGGGGCGGAAGAAGAGATGTTGCTTCGCTGCTTCGATGGCGCGTTCGTAGAGAGTACGGTACTGTTCCTGGCGTCCACCGAGGAGCATGTATTCCTTGGGCAGGTACTCGTACAAAGAGTCGGACATTGCGCCAAAAGTGAAGGTCTTGTATGCGGTCAAGTCGTTGTCGATGGGACTGACGGTGATGGGAATCAGCCCTGGGATGGCCGTGGCATTCTGCTGCTCCTCAATGAGGTTAGAGATTCTCTGAATGGCGTCGTAGTACTTGGCGTCCCCGGTCAGCTGAGAGAGACGTGTGAACTCAAGGCTTAGGGAACCTAGCTCGGCACTGAGGGCGCTCATCGGAGCTTCCTGTTCTTCGCGGAGTGCACCGCTGGGTTCGTCAGCGACAAAATCTAGAAGCACGGTGAGGTCGAAGGTCCGAGTATAATGGATTGCCTATCCTGAGTGGACGGACGCTCGAAGGAATACTCACTTTACCCAGTCCCAGCGCGTTATCGGGAGGCGGTTGGGCGTGTCAAAAGCGCCGTACAGCATGTCTCCAAGCTGCGCAGCCTTCTCTAGCAGCACCGGGTGTCTTCCATGGCCCAAATCATACGCGCTCAACAAGCCTCCGAGATATCGTATATTCGTCTCGAAGACATTCAGAACCGGTTCTGCCGTAGTGCTGAAATCAGTCTGTGCGACTGCCCGGAGGGCCGCATCAAAATCCTCGTCCAGCCCCATGATGAGGAGCGTGTCTAATGAATCGACTAGAGTAGCTCCGCGATTCCCAAAGTTGTTCCTATAGCTCGCTGAAAGGGGAGCGACTTCGTCCTGAAGCCACGCATGCTTCTTGTAGCCCTCCCACGAGTGCACAAAGGCTTGTTTTACCGCAGCCTGCCGCTGTAGCCTCTCCGCCTTGTTGTTCTCCGTCTCGACGCCGAAATGGTGCTGGATACAAGGGATGGGTAACGGTGTGCCCGTCGGCAGGGCTATGGTGGAGGAGACGGGGTAGCGTTGCGGAATGTCTTTCCATACCACCGGGCTGGTGATCAGCGAGGACGAGGTGCCGTTTGTAGGGAGTAGTTCATTTCGTAGGGCGAACTGGCGGTAGGCTAGAAACAGAAGGAGCGTAATGGTGGAAGCAACTGCGAGACGCCGTAAAAAGAAGCCCATGATGCAGGAGAAAAGAAAAGCGTTCAAGTAGATGTTGTCATTGGAATCGTTTGAATCGACAAAGTGTCAATGTGTGTAGAATACAGGTACCGTGAGACGAAAGTTGATGCGTCGAGAGGGATAAATGGTCCCTGTGCGTACCGAGGAAGGAGACAGTAATGGGGGAAGGAGCAAGCGGTCTCTGTGCGTGCAGAGGAAGGAGCTATGTGAGTGCAGACAGTAATGTTGGAAGATGCGACTGATCTGTGCGCGTGCGTACAGCGAAGTTGGAAAGAAAACCACGCAGACAAGAAAGCGAATGAGAAGAAAGAGCAAAAGGAGTGAGGGTGTGTTTGGACGGGTGGAGAAAGAACGTAGGGGGTGCATCCCGTTCCACCTGCATCCCCGAGAGCTGCATTATCGATAACGAAATAGCCTGAGAAGGCGCGATGCGTCACTCGGCCCCATACGAGGACCTCGGGAGGACCTCGGGAGCTCGTTTTTAGTCTCCTTGGCGTATCTCGGGCGCTAAGGGAGACGCGCTAAAAACGAGCTCCTTCCCTACCCTGGCGCCGATCTATACAACACCCGTCGACACCAAGATCTGCGGGTCCCTAAATCGAACCCAGCCCGCGATGCGATTCCACGGGTAGGTGCCTATTATATGTATGCTGCGCAGCTATGAAATTTTTGACGTTCCCAGGCTGTACTACATCCCCAACCAGGGCGCGCAGCTCGCGGCGTCGCAGGACATGGCGAAACAAATCGTGAGCGGCATCGAAGCCCGCTTCCCTCGCGCCGACGCTGCAGGCGCCTGGACGCTCAATCACCGCATCCTCCGCGACGTGCCTCCCTACAGCGAAAACCCACAAGCGGCCTACGACCACGCGTACCAACATCTCCTACATGTGTCGACGCTCAGCCCGGACCGCACCTACAACCTCATCCAGCACAAGGCCAGTTCGGCCATGACGTCGATCCCACTGAGCCAGACGGACGCCCACTTCAGCTTTCTCGCGAACCAGATGCCGCTTCTCTGGGCCCCGCAACGCGTCCTCGATGTCCCAAACGGGAAAATATACCAGGCCGGCGACTTCGTCATCGGCGTCGGCGAGTTGAGGTCCAGGCGACAGGCTTCCGCAGGCACCCACACCTCGCCGGGCCTTATTATCTGCATCTCTACCCACGCTGGCGGCCCGGACAGCGAAGCCGAGGGCTCATCGTCTCCCACAGAGGATGGCGACGTCGATTTCGAGTACGCACAAGAGTCAATACGCGAACTCTGGAGCGCCATCACGAAAGACGTAACCTTTAACCGCTCCGACGCCCGCCCCTTCATGCAGCCTACACAAGATAGTCGCCTTGAACCGCGCGAACAGGTGGTGCGCATGTGGTGCGTGGCACTTAGCCCGAAGGCCTGAGCTTCCGCTGACCTGGTCTGCCTCGGCCCAAGGAGAAGTTGCCGCGCCAACCACCCACAGTGCTTCGCGTCGGATCCCCTCAACGCGTTCCTGGCTGGCGCCATTATATTGAAGAACAATTGGGTGAACAACGCTGGGGACTCTCAGCGACCTCTCCCACCCATCTTGCTCTGGACCTTCCTTTCCAAACGCTAGCTGTGTCCCAAACGAGGCACCAGCACCGGACCAACGTGTCCACACTATGGTTCGTTGCGAGCTGGGCCAGGAACCCCTTTCTAGACATATCCAACGTCCTTGCGGACTGCTGTAGAATCGCAGTGCCTTTAAAATCTCTTGCCCCGATGGACCATCATCGTCACTATCGCCGACAGGCAGATGCGTGTGTTCTATCTTCCGGCCCTCGTCAAATCTCTCCCTTGGCTGAGTTATATTGGCTGTATCCAAGGCCGTAGGGTCGGGCCAACGCAACCACTATAAATTAACATCACTATAAATTAACATGTTGCGCTGCTCCTTGCGGAATAGTTATTCCCCAACTCACCTCGTGTAGACAGCCTCTTCAGGACCTGTTTCGTCTTCTTGACGCAAGGCAAGTGCAACGTGCGTCCAAAGCTCTTCGCCATTGATGTATCAAATGAAAGCTCTCACCGTAAATGGGACCGAATCATTCAGCAGACTATTATCAACGAGGGCTGGACGATACCATCTCAGACGCTTTGCCAGCACTCCTGTATAATCCGGGCCCTCCCCACGACGACACAGGGCAGTGGAGTGAACCGGTGAGCACTCTACGTCCGCCAAACCAGGGATTCCAGGGCGTCTTATCAATACCAAGCGTGGAACCAGTGGACTCCCGCTCAAGGGAATCCGATCATAGCCGGGTGCTGCAAGACCCCTTCGGCACCTCGTTATTTTCCGAGCTTGTAGGGGACACCGAGACGACTGGTGACGAGGATTGCGCTCGAAAGCCACGGACGGGCAAAGGAGCCTGGCGAGAACGAGAGAATTGGAAGTGTACTTGCGGCATGGAATTCACTCGCAAGTTCAAGTCTTTCAAGAATCACTTGGCGCGCTGCATGTTTGCAAGCGATCAGCTTCTACAAGAGTATACAGTGACAAGCATACTATGGCCGCACCTTACACAAGACCTCGTTAAATCGACAACTTCTACACTGGTGCCTACCCGCCCGTGCTCATGCCGCCTGCGGACGCAGCTTACACAAGTCCTCGTCGAATCGACAACTTCGAGTACGCCGGGGCCTACGTGCGCGTGCGAATGCACGATCCCTCCGATCACTGGCTCGTTTTCTTCCTCGTATCTCTCGGCACGCTCACTACCAGACCTCGTCAAATCGACAACTTCCACTACACCGGGGTCTACGCATACGTGCCCATGCCACTTGCAGACACACCTTACATGTGTGGACACACCAGCGATCCCTATGTTCACCGGCTCCTTGTCTTCCTACCATCCTTTGGCATCTTCACTACCAGATCCGCCGTCGCAGTCGCCCTGGCCCGAACCTCTACATGTTACACCTCTGGTAGGCTCAGTTTCCCCTTGCTACCTCTGCTCCTACCGCACCGACATCTTCTGCGACTGGCACCCCGTATATAACCCTATCTGCACGGCTTGTCAGCTGTGCATGAAGTCTTGTCGACCCTCCCGTTCAATAAACAGACGGCCCCAGTACTCTCGTTGCCGAAACTGTGCAGCCGTGGGTACGGCGGATAAAGCACCTTGTAATGGACTAATGCCTTTTGACATGTTTCCTTGTTCTTTGTGTGTGGACAATGGGGAGAGGTGTGAGCCGGTGAAGGAAGCGTGGCGCTTCTATGATTTGCGTTCTGGTAGTGCATCGGGTGAAGGGGAGCAGTCAAGTTCCCAACAGCCGGGGGGAGGGCTCGGAGGAGACAAGGCTCGCGAGTGCGAGCGGTGGGAGCAGCTGAGGCGGTTCGGGAACTTCAATATGCAACTTTGAAGACGGAAGGAAAAATACAGAACGGAGGTATCCAAGACACACGATGGATGGTTGTGCTCCACTAACTTGGAGTCGCACTGGTTTCTGGGGTTTAGACGCCTCCAAGCCCCCTTTCTTGTGCGGTCTGCATCGTTGGTGTATACGATCCCACAGGGTGGGTGGATCTCAAAGGCCGTTTTGAAGTAGAGGCCCTTGAAGTGGCCGCACTGGTGTATTTTGTACTTGGGGACGACGCGGCGGGTGGCTTTGGGCGTATGCGAGGGGGCGAAGGGTTCTTCTTGGGTGGGTTTTGGGTTGCTGATGGAGCTGGCGTCGGGGTGTGTGGCTACGGCTTTGTCGTCTCCATCGGGGTACTCGTGGTGGGGCGGAAAGTGTTGGAGGATGGGTTGGTCGGGAGAGGGAGGGGAGGGAGAGGGGTGGCGCCGAGGTCGTGTGTATGGGGATCAGGTTTTTGGGAAAGAACGAGGGCGGCCAGGATGAGGAGGGCGAGCAGTATCTCGAGGGACCCTATCTTGAATAGGCGCATGGTTGTGGCTTGCTGGAGTTGTCTGGATGGATTCGTGGAGCGTAAAGATGTGTGGGCGTCTGTTGACTAGAAGTGTACGTAATCTGGGTTAGGTAGACGGTGGAGGGCTTAAGTAGAGAAAATAGGAATTTTGTCTGTGCGCGGGCCGCCCAGGTGTTGACTGCACAGGCCTGAAAGCGTCATGTGTGACGTGGGCAGTTGAGCAATGGGCGACTTGGTTGAAATCTAAAGTCCACTCTGAAGGACATGTATTTTTCTGTCGTTTCTGTATGCCAGACCTTTAGCGATGTGTCCAGTCACATATCATCCGGTAGACTACCAGAGGATAGAGTCTGCATCTAGTTGCGCACGAAAGACACTTCGATGCTGATTATGAAACTATTCTCGGTGTTGTTCACCTTGAACTCTGGTCTTGCACTAAGAACATCATGCCAATAGCCAATATAACCGCCACCAGAACGCCGTTCGTGTAGCCCGGGTATCTTGTAGTGATGTAGACAACGCCCGTGTATCCCCATAAACCCATAGTAACGTCCTTATTCAGATGCATCTTCACTCTGCGTACCATTCTTCGCTCCAGGTGCAGTCGCTCTCCGCATCCTCTTCTGCGCTAGATGCATCTTCACTCTCACCATCTTCCGCTCCAGATGCATCGTCACCCTCGGCACCCTCTTCCGCTCCAGATTCATCGTCAGCTTCTGCATCCGTATCCGCTCCAGATGCATCGTCATCCTTCGCCTCCTAAGACGCTCCCACGCTCGCCACGCTCGCCACGCTCTCCTTCCGCTGCGGTCCGGGCAATTGTCCAGGCGCGATCATCCTAGGACCGGCCATGCCCATGGCACTTCCCCGCCTGCTCCCGGGCCCATCCAATCCGGCGCTCAATGGCGGTGCAAAGCCCCCCATTCCGCTCGCGCTGTTCGGAAAGTTCTCCGAAGTCGCGCTGCCAGGCATGGTGAGCCCATTCGAGAGGGCGAGTCCGCGCATTGTGCCCATTGAGCTCTGGTCGTAAGTGTGGGCGGTGCTGCCTGGTGGATTACCCAGGCAAGATTTCAGCATGTCCTTCATGCGGCGGTGCTGGTACTTGGCCATGATGGAGACGGGCGTGTAGGTCACGACGGGGCGCGGACGGTGGCGCGCGAGGGCGGCCATGACGGCTTCTTTCTCCTCGTCGGGGTCGACGGCGTCCGACGGCTCGAGATCCTCGGGGAGCGGCGCGTTGGCGTCAATGGCTGCGCCTGTTTTGCGTGTCGTCAGTGAATGATGCGGCAGAGGGACAGGCAGATCGACTTACGCTGCTGCTTCGCCTGGTTCTTCTTCTGGTACTGGGCGAGAAGCATGTCGTAGGGCAAGCTGCGCCCCGGAACCGCCCGCTTGAGCCCCATGCTGTGGGACTTGCACGTGAGGCTCCTCGCGCAGAAGCCGCCGTTGGGCAGCGCGACGCCGCACTGCTTCTCGACGTCGACGGGGCCCTTGGCCTTTGCGCCCTTGGCTTTCGGCTCGTCCTTCTTCTTCTTCTTGGAGCCCGGCTTGCCGTCGTCGCCCTCGAGCTTGCGCTTCTTGCCCTTCTTCGCGCCCTCGCCGTCGACGACTGCGCCCTTGACAGCCTTGCGCGCGTTCTTACCGCTGTCGTCGTCCTCGCCCTTCTCCTTCCTCAGCGCCGCGTCTTTGGCCTCCTTCGCCTCCTTCTTCTTCTTGAGCTTCTCCTGCTTCTTGTTCAGACACTCGCGCACGTGGGTCGCCGACGCGGCGCGGATCACGGGACGGCGGCAGTGCTTGCATTGCACCACGTCGACTTTGTCCTCGACGGGGTGGCCGCTTGCGAACCCGGCGAGCGTCTTCTCTTCCTGTGCGTTCACGATCGGGGAGGTGCTTCCAGGCGCAGGTGCGTCCTTGTTCTTGGCCTCGCTCTCCTTCCAGTTTCCTGAGATGGTCGGCTTCGGTGCCGCTTTCTTGATCTTCAGCACGAGTCCCTTTTCCTTCTTGTCGGCGAGCGCATCCTTCAAGACGCCCGTGTCGACGAGGCCAACTTTGTTAGCTGACGGAAGTAGTGCTGGGCCATGTTAGCTGCATTCGCACAGTCTATAACATAAGACTTGGTGCAGGTGGTTGTTGTGCTGGCCAGCCATGTGCAACTGCTGTGCAGCGAGGCGGCCGAGGTGTGGGGTCCCAGCCCAACGTACCTTTGCGCGCTGCGCCGTTGGTGGCCATCGCGATGCAGTCGTCGTCCAGCGTCGGCGCGCGGCGCTCTCGGTGGTGGAGGAGATGGTAATTTTCGGCAGGTCGAGCAGTATCAAATTCCTTTCGATGGCCGCCGGTGGTCTGCGCGGGTTGCGGTTGCTGTGTCGTGTGCGCGACGACGACGCCCCGACCCCAGACACGCCCCAGACACGCCCCAGGCTCCAAATTAGTCACGTGACCCCTTCCAAGTCACGAAGCTGCGGGACCAAAGAGCCTGTTGGGCAGTTGCCTGGAACGTGGCCGCGGGTGCGAGGGGGTTGATTACGCGAAATGGTCTTCTGGTAATCCATCGTTCGATAGTCCCAGGTACGAACATCTGCACATTCGCCACATAATCAAATTTGATTCGACCTTCGTGTGAAGCCTGCAATGCAACCTGAGATCATGCCTCAATACGGGAATGGCCATTGGCAATACATGACATTTCCTACACAAACACACGTAACGAGCAGCCCGCCACGCAATCATGATGCCTTGATACGGCCCATGTGAACACCGCCAATCCTTTCACCCGTGCAGGGAGAATGAATATGCACGCCCCGCGTTTCTATCTTTTAAGCGCCGTGGGAAATGTCCATGTCAAAACTCCGCCAAATTGCACAATACACCCGCATCCGTCCCCGACCGCGTCAGCCATGCGAGGAAGAGGAAACGCCGTGAACGCCAGTTGCTGTCGTGAATCGTAAAAGGGGTGATCCTAGATAGGGTATCGAGAAAGGGTTGCTTGAAGAAGATGACTTTACTCTCGAAAAGGAGAGCCCGCCCATCATATCGACGAGGTTGACTGCCGAAAGTGTGATGAATCCAATGTCGTCTAGTGGCTAGACGTTATCCTTCGTTGACGTGTTACTTGCGACCCTTGCCCTTGGTCACCTTCGCCGTGCCTTTCTTAACTTTCTTGGGCGGCTCGTACTCCTCGCTGTGATTGTGGCCTTCCCGCTCGCGCATCATGCTATTGGTCCAGAGCAAGCACTGCGGCTGTTGCTCTTTCCTCTGCCTCTTCTCCTTTTCCGCTGGAGCGTTGGCCTTGTTGCGTGTCGAGCGCGTCGTGGGAACCTCTTCTTCTGACATCTCCTCATCCTCTTCCTCTGACTTCTCCAGATGCTCTCTCATCTTCATCATGTACTCCGCAATCCGGTTCTTGAACACAATAAGCTCCTTGCGCAAAGCCTTCTCGCGCGTGCCGCGCTCGTCCAGCCATGCAATGAGCTTTTCGATATCCTCGGGATCGTCGTAGTAGCCCCACTCACCCGCATTGTTCAAATGAGTCGATCCTTCTTCTTGCTCTTTGCGCATTGGAACCGACCAGCCAAACTCTTGTAGATCCTGTGCGACCGCTGCCTCCTCTAGGTTGGGTTGAAACTCAAGTTCATCTGGTCCTTGAACCCATATGCGACCGTTCGCATAGCCGTATTCCGCCGTTGAGGACTGTGGCACACCTCCGAAAGGCATGCCATTGTGCTCAAACCAGTAGTACTTGTTCAAGAAACGGTCCTTACCCAGTATCATCGAACGGTGCACCTTGGCTTCGCGGAGGTCGTCATCCAGCTCGGCGATATTCGCTTCGCACTCCCGTAGCTGGTCTTTCTTCTTCTCGATGTCGTCCAGGAGCTTCTCCCACTCTTTCTGCTGCTTCGTCTTGGCAGCTTCCGCCTTGGCCTTCTTCGCCTTCTCCCTCTTCGCCACCTCACTGTCACGCTTGCGCTTCGTCTGCCTCACAGCCTTGCGCACTTTGCGCGTGGTGTTCAGAGCTTCGGCTTCCGAATCACTACTTTCCTCTTCTTCTTTTGCATCGTTGACGTCCGTCATAGACACATCTGGCGTGTCCTTGGTTCCATTTGGCGATTGCGGTGTGTTGAGAGGGAGCGCGATCTTTCGCTCAATGTCAAGCTTGAACATCTCGTCGGCACTGCATGCATGTGAGCTCAAATCATAACCAACAGCTTCGAGTGATACGTACAGTTCTTTCCGTTTCCGCTGGAACTCAATTTTTTCTTTGCGGAGACTGGTCATGTCCTGAGCAGCGTTTGATAGCTGCTCGCGGAAGACTTCTGTGGTGACTGTAAGGCGCAAGGCAATGTCTAATGCAGCTATGCGCAAGTTGACATCAAGGTTGCCGTAGTTGTTCGCAATGTTCTCAATAGATGGCTCCTCATCTGGAGGAATAAGTTGAGAAATGATCTCGTCGCAATCTTCTTTATTCGAGGGGCTGTACGACAGGTGATGGAGCAATCCCACGAGGATAGCCTGCCAATGACCATCTCGAAAATTCCGCAGTTTACACTGTTCGACCCAGTCGAATTCTGCGACAAACTCCGCAGCTCTGTGGACCGGCTTGGGAGGCTCTGGTGTAGGCGTCCGCGGCTTCTCCACGATCTCGGCGACTTCAGACTTCCTAAGGCTGCTGCGGGTAGTCCGTTTCGGCGGCTCCGGTTCAGGGGTTGCTTCTTTGCTCTCTTCTTCTTCTTCCTCTTCTTCTTCTTCTTCTTCTTCGTCACTAGAATCTTCCTCATCGATCATGTTCGGAAGCTGGACCTGTAGCTTGCCAGAGGTATTGACGTATTGCTTCAGCACAGCACAATGGGCCTCAACCAACAGTTCGCAATCCATGTTCTCATCCGACAAGCCCATGGCTTCCACGAAGTCATCAATCGTAAATGAGTCCAGTTGGTAGATTCCGTCGTGGACGTTGAGTGTTTCCCAGATGGTCAACAGAGGACCAATACTCTTCATAAGTATCCCCGTCTTCTTGTTATCTTCAGGCGGATCATTCCCCTCGGGAACATCATCCGCAAAGAATTTCAATGCTGGCCGGGTGACATTGACGCGCGGCTGCTTGATTCTCAGGTCGTCGATGGGGTACTTGATCGGTTCGAATGAACGAGGAGGTGGGGCAGGCTGGTGGTGATGGATAGGCTGCGGTGGCGCAAGTGCTTGATATTGCATGAAATTGTTCTGGAAGGGTAGGCTGATAGGGAGACCTCCAGGACCCTGTGGCGGGATTTGTTGCGCTAGGTGGGGTGGTAAGTTGGGCCGCGCTTGACCAGCCGGATGATGTGGAAGATTCTGAAGGTGAGGAGGGAGCGGGCCGTTCATAGCATGCTGTATGTGCGGTGGTAGCGGGCCAGTCTGCATCGGCATTGATCCAGCTTGGTGCAGATAGGGTGGAGGTCCGCTATACACGATGGGCGGAGGTCCTGAGTATGTGTATGGCGGACCAGAGACAGGAGTACCAACGAGACGCCCGTTCATATGAGGTGGAGGGTGGTTTCCCGGATGTGGTCCCATATTGTTCGGAACTTGACCGTTGCCCGGCATCTGAGGCCGGACCCCATTCATTTGATGATGACCGGCATTTGGGAAGTTCACATGAGGTGATCCGCCATTCGCGCCTGGAGAAATGATCGCCCTCTCTGCATTGGCCGCCTTTTTTGCCGCGATGATGGCTTCTCTGGTCTTGGCGTCAGGAAGTTTCGTTGGAATGTTGTAGCGCTTCGCGAGATGATCCTTAACCATCCATGGAGCTCCGTGCCACGGCTCCCGATTGACAGCGCTCCTCAGGAACTGCTTGAGAATGATCTTGGAATAAACCCTTCGATCACGCATGAGCTCAGAGGCCTTATAGCGCGTAAGTTCTTCTCCGTTATCCATCGCACAAATATAGGTGTACGAGCGGAAGTCTTCATTCAATTGGCCATTGAACATGCTGTGAAGCCGTGAAGTGTCGGTCATGTTGTTGATCACACCAGCACGTCTGCCCTGTTCTGTCTCCAAGACTACACGGTCACCAACATTGTAGTGCTCGCGGAAATGCTGAATCCCCTTGTTAGGTCGACATTCAAGGTAACAAAAGACCTCACTTACGTCAAAAACTTCGTTTACTGTAATCAAAGTTAGTGATTAAACCCTGATGAAAACTCGTCGCAAACTTACCCAAGTCGTCCATTCGCGCAATGGTTTGAAATTGGACCCATTCTAGTACTCGCGCCCTGAGACCTTCTGGAAGTGTGCTGTCGATCTCCTGCGCCGCTTCTTGCTGTGGCGTGGTTATGGTCACGCTCTGTAGGACCTCTTCCAACGTGCGACCCGGACGTACCTCGCTCTCCATTGCTTCAAAGAACGTGTAGCCGGAATGACCGGTTGATTCGCATGTGAAGACGCGCTATGAGTGTATTAGATATATATATTGAGATAGTGGGGTGGGTGAGGTTGAGCGGGGCGGGGCGGGGGCTCTTGCCTGCGAGTAGAAATCGTGCCTGCCGTTTACATTAGCGACGTCACTCCAAGTCCAAACGGTGAATACATGCCTGTTCAGGTATTTTTCATAGTCTGTGAAGACTTCCCCGGTCTGCTTCATGACCCATACCTGTCCAACGCCATTAGTCGATGTCGCAGGTATGTAAAAGCATTCAAGGCGCACCTCGGTATTGTCGTCGATGGACGGCGGCGGAGGCTCGGTCTTGACGAGTTTTCGTTTGTATTGAACCTATCACTATTAGTGACGTGTTCTCAGAAAAGTGTCCAAACACGATCAATACCATTTTGCCTGAAGTCTTAGGTCATTGGAAGCTACTGAGGAAGCAGGTATCGCGTCGCAGACTTCAGCGTTGTCGCAAGTCCGATTGCGCTCGATAGGAGCAAGTATGGGGCCCGTTTCCCACAGTGGAAGACGAAGATTATGTCCCCCAAGCGTCCACCAAACGTCGTCGGGCAATATCGCGCGTCACCCGTCGTCCTGGGAGAGTGGTGGTATTCCGCAATCGGTTCGGACAGCGTTCCGAGACGCGTCAGGATGCGCGTTTCGCGTAGTTTGTCTGGCAGCGTTGTTTTGGGGCGCGTCGTGGGGACACGTGGGGCGGCAGGGTGGTTGAAAGAGAGAAGGTAAGAGGTAGCGATTGAATAGAGGGTCAAAGAGTAGTGTTCAAAAATGCCCAGCGGCGCGGACGTCCCTCAAGCTAGCCCTGCTGGGACAAGCACCCTAAACGCTCCTTCTTCACCCTCGACGCCACGCGCACCTCTGCAGACCGACCACCAGCGTATTTGGACTCGTTGTAATGCTCGTAAACAGTATATTGAGATCAAGTAGTTCTAACAACAATACAATTTGATCCAATCAACGTTGGTAGGAGTGACGCGAGGGGGATACTACACATGACGCCTCCATGCTTCGAGCCACCCCGACAGCAGCCTGACCCACTTCCACGACCGAATCAACCCTACCACAGAATTACCCGCATCTGTCCACGTACGGACTAATAAAGTATCCAGACATGATTTATTGACCGAACCAATGATTCTGCACCATTACGAATCATCAGGGGCAATTGTCTCGTCAGTGTTGTTTGTCGATGGTCCTCCTTCTCGGTCTCTACCCACACCCAGGGTCTGCCTGAGTAACCGAGACACCCGCGACATTGCTTACTACATCATTATGTCGCATGATACTACTGCCAAAGTCAAGTAAAGGTCATTCGTGCCCAACAACGTTTTCCAAGGCGAAGATGAGACGCAATCATGGCACGTATCATAACCTCGCTGTTATGTGCAAGAGACCCGACTACCTATTGTCAAAAAGATCACAGAGACAGAGATGCTCCATTCAAGGCAATGGAATGATTTCCGATTGGCGTCAACTATGAGTCCATGTATACCACCGAGAACCCGATCCAGCTTCCAACCACTCCTATGGCAGAATAGGAACTGATAAACATGAGTGGCAGGAACTCATACCTCTCACCAAACACGATGCTGTGAATCAGAGAACAGTACGCTATCAATGGAATTGACAAAGTAATGTAGTAGAATGAAAAGCGATCGAACAAGAACACGCGGAGTTGCGAAGATCTATCCAAAAGGTCAGTGTGGTACGAATACGGCTACACTGGACTTACGCGGGTGCGAGCCGATCGAAAGCCATCAAGATTGTCGCAAGCCATAATATGGTGTAGACAGACTTGACTGGAAACTCGGCTGGGGTGAAGAGAAGAGGGAATAATGAAACGTGCCCAGCCACGGCCAGGGGTCTAAATGCGCTGAAGTATCGACGATCTCTCAGTGCCACCAAACTAAACGGGATGATGACGAGAAGAATAGCCTTCTCATGGACGTGCCAGCCGAACAAAAATGATGCATAGCCGCAAAGTGTAACTGCCCCGATGAAGGTTTCCCACGTTGGTCGGAAGAGGAGTCGAATAAGGAAGGGCTAGTCGTTTCAGCAGCAGAAAAGCATGGAGGATACAGTATACGTACAACTTGAAAGCCCACGGTTAATAAGAAACAAGTCAGTGGCACGACTTCGGGAAGCACCGCAAAAGAGGTGTCTCCGACAAGCCCACGCGTGACGCTGTTGATCGCTTCCCGATCGACATCCAGACCAAGGTATGGTGCCACTGTAAAGGTCAGAATCGATCACTCCATTATATCGTGATTCTTACGGTAGATCAAGAGCCTATCTGTGAACGAATACAAGGCCCATATGTTCGGTGCCCAATAAGCGTGACAAAGTCCTCTGGAAAAGGGAAACAGACGGCGAAACACCTGTTCAAGCTGGCCCCAGTATGCAAAAGGTCCAAATGCTACTGAGAATATGGAGATGATCCCAACTCCAAGCTTGATGCAATTGAACAACCGGATGCGGAAGTACGGGAATGCTGGACGATCTCCTAGGCAGTATGTGCGTAGGAGATAGACGAAGTAGGCTGGCGCAATGTACATGTAAATATGCTTGAAGCACAGGAGTATCGCAAAGGTCAAGCCGCTTAACAGTAACGTTTCGTTTTTGCGGGCGAGCACTAGGGATAACACCAGGATGCCGTACATGAAACCATTGTACTGGAAGTGAATGTGGTCGATGATGAGGAGCCCTGGCGAGAGCAACACGGAGATGGCAGCCGCATGTGCAGTTGCTTTCGTCTTGGACCCTTTGATATAACTGCGCAGGTGAGTAGTGTGAAGGCACGAGGCATCAGTGACATACAGATGCAATGCATAGACTAGCACCAATTCCGTGATAATGACTGTCGCACGCTGGAAGTAGACGGTCTGCCAGCTGTCATAGTCGAGAGCCTTTACATTAAGAAGTCCTGGTTCGAAGTAAACAGCCGCCTGGGATATGAGCCATTCGAAGTAGGCGAAAAATGGGGGATAGTCGAGAGTCCATTCTGACGTTTTCTTTTGGACACGTAAGCATACACCGACTTGCTGAGCAGCGCCTTTGCGGAGGTATCACCTCATAATACCATTCTTTGACTGGCAGCGAGTGAGTCAGCGCCAGCCAATTGCGATGCACCTCGAAATCGGTTGACTTGCTGGCAAACTCGTCAGCATGGGCTGGCCAAGGTCCAACAATAATACACGAATGCACGTACTAGGCGGGAAAGAGGAGGATCTTTAACGCGGTGGCCACGACGGCGCACTGCGCGATGGACGGGTATAGGTCTGACATGGGGTGGACTACTGCGCGCGGTGGAGCGGGTGGGTGTTCATTCTACAAGCGCATGGTGAGGTTCAGTAGTAGCACGTGATGCTTTAGCGAGAAGGACTGGGGTTGCTGATTGGCCCTAGGGGCAGTCCCACAACGTTGTCATCGGCCGTCTCACAGTTTTGCCCTGGTACGCTCAAGCTGTTTCTCTGATAAACACCCGTTTGTCAGATGGGGCAGAGGCTAGATCAGACGTGCAACTGGGAAGTGGAATTGGCAGCTTCAACCTAGCCAATATGCAACAACGATTACACGAGCTAACGTGTTTCACCAGTCATTGAGCCACACCAGTCACTGAGCCACCCCACCAAGATCGCGACGCGTCTCTACACAACACCCACGATGCCCACCACACAACGCACCCGCCAGCTTGAAAAGGAAGCCAGGCTAGCTCTATCGACCCATGCGATTCAGATAAGACAGGTTTCTAGCTACCGAAACGCTGCAAGGCTCTATGATATCGATCGATCTACCCTACGTCGACGTGTCAACGGTCACCTACCTCGGGCCGTTGCTAACGCCCAGAAACGAAAGCTACATCCTACAGAGGAGCAGGCTCTAGTAGAGTGGATACTAGACCTCAACCGACGTGGATTTCCACCTTACATCATCGACGTACGTAGGATGGCCGACCATCTACTCGC
>ML976698.1:41086-56988 GCA_010015655.1 Bimuria novae-zelandiae CBS 107.79 | reverse complement strand
ATCACGTTGTTGAGCTATTGTGTAGGAAGCTGCGTCGATTTGGTGGGGTGCGCAGGTTACTGATCCGCGCAGGTTACTGATCCGACACGTTATTGAATGTGCTGACTAAGAAGCTTTGAGGGACATCGCCTCTCGCGTAAAGGTAGAATAGGCCGTAAGGGCCAGATTTAAAGAGGAAAAGATGACAACTACCCCTAGGATAGATAATATAAAGTCTAAACTCTGTTTGCTACTGCAGTATTGTATAGCCAGCTTTCAGCTTTACGCGAGAGACCGCGTACGAGCCGCTTTGCCATGTGAGGAGCGCCTGAAACAGCTTGGTACATTGTGCGGCTCTGCCCCTGATTCTGAATCGGCACCGCAAACGCGACAATCTGGGCCTGCGAACGCAGACAGACTATCGACGGGATTCGAATCAAACATACCCCAGGGTATTTTGATGGCTTGCCTAGCGTCCAAGGTACACAGCGACGTAGGCTCTACAAGAAGCTGCATCTGATGGCAGCCATGGAGGCCGGCGATCGGCCTGCAGCCCTGCGCTGCTGCAATTACCCGGCCGCTGAATGTAGGTCAAGTGACACGGCGCGCCGTTGGACTGCATATGTACGTACTGTTCTTGTGGCGCACCAGTGTTTACGACAGGCGTGGGCGTTGGCCGTGGCTCGCGCGTTTAATAAAGCAGGCACGCTAGGCCCGTTGGGTCTGCCTCATTTCATTTCGGTGCGCACCTCCTGTCTCTGGCCGGGGCTCCTCCTGCTGCGCTTTTCTCCAGGGCTCGTCCACTTCCAGCTCCAGCCTGCTTCTTCGCTCCCATCCACTCATTACCTCTCCTTCTCTTCAGCATCGAGGGCCCGGACAAACCTCCCCTCCTTGCGTCTTCATTATTATTGTGGTGTCGTTCTTTGACCCGTTCGCATCATTCCAAACAGAACCCCCGACAGGCCCGTCGCCCGCCACCCACAGCTCCCCTCTGTAATTTGGCCCTCCTGCGACCCTCGGGGACCTGCTGCGGCTCTGCCATCACCTCCAGGGCTTGTTTTAGTAGTTGCACAGGCCGACACCAGCTTGCATTTTGAAGCGTCAGCCAAGTCGATTGACCGCCGACCCGCCAGCTGTGCTCCTTTCATCTTCCGTTTGGTGCCTTCTACCTTGTATTACGTGCCGGATTTGCCATTAAGTTGCTCCGTGAGTCCATCGACGCCCGCTGCGCTCCCGCCGTTACTGACCGTCTCAGCTTTATCTCTACGAGATATAATACCATTCGTCTTGTTCGCTCGCTGCGACCGACCTGCACAGTTGCACGTATATCTTCTACCTTACATACTTCTCAGTCCGGGACTCTCACAGCTCCGGACGCAGTAATACACCGTCGCCACGGCTGTCCTATCCCAGAACGCGCGGGACAACTTCGTCCTGCCTCCCCACCTGCTCGGAATGCAGCACCACGACGGCGCCCCGAACGCGCCGAGCGGCCCCCGTCTCCAGCAGAGCTTTCAGAAGCAGATGAATGGAGGAAACACGGGCTTCTCGCACGGCGCCTTCCACACGAACCAGCCCGGCTATGCCGACAGGCATCCCGAGAGGTCCAACATTCCTAGCATCAACACAGGTAGGCTCGCTCCGGGCGGCCAACACGCCGAGCTGCAGACGCCTGGAACAGCCTTCGACATGAACTTCACGCCGCTCCTGCCCTCTCAGCTCCTTCTCGGAAGCCCCTTCCAACCTGGTTCCCCGAACGCTTTCACCTCACCCCAATTCCAGAGCTTTGCAAATTTTGCAGGCCAGAACCAGATGCAACAGCAGCATAACCAGCAGGGCCAGATGGGCAGCCCGCAGATGCAGCAGCCGCTTTCGCCGGGTCTGTACCAAAGCCTTGTCTCGCCAACGAGCGGATTCTTCCCCGGTCCCCAGTCGCCCACCGGTGGCTTCCCCGGCTATGGACAGCAGGGTCTCGGCGGTCTTGGATCCTCTCTTCCCATCGCCCCGGGTTTGGTCTCTGGAACGAGCCGAACAGTCTACTTGGGCAACATCCCGCCAGAGACGTCAGCTGAAGAGATCCTTGGCCACGTGAGGAGTGGCCAGATTGAGTCCGTGAGGCTTCTTCCGGACAAGAACTGTGCCTTCATCTCCTTCCTTGACAGCAGCTCTGCGACCCACTTCCACTCTGACGCAATCTTGAAAAAGTTGTCAATCCGTGGACAGGATATCAAGATCGGATGGGGCAAGCCGTCGCAGGTGCCGACTTCGGTCGCCCTTGCTGTGCAGCAGTCCGGTGCCTCCCGCAACGTCTACTTGGGTAACCTGTCCGAAGACGTGACGGAGGAAGAGCTGCGTGAGGATCTTAGCAAATTCGGCCCCATTGACACGGTCAAGATTGTTCGCGAGAAGGCTATTGGCTTCGTTCACTTTTTGTCTATCGGCAATGCCATCAAGGCAGTTGCCCAGCTTCCTCAGGAGCCCAAATGGCAGGCTCCTAGGCGTGTATACTACGGCAAGGACCGATGCGCATACGTCTCGAAGACGCAGCAGCAGAATGCCGCCCAGTATCTGGGTATCGCTCCTGGATATGCTCATGTTCTGAACGGTGCAGACCGTGACATGATCTCCAGCGCTCTTGCCCAACAGTCGGTTGCAGCTGCGGCGGTCGCGACTTCCGCCGGAGGCGTGAACAACCTCGGCAACCGAACTGTTTACTTGGGCAACATTCATCCCGAAACTACCATTGAGGAGATCTGTAATGTTGTCCGTGGTGGTTTGCTCCACCACATCCGCTACATCCCGGATAAGCACATCTGCTTCGTGACTTTCATCGACCCCACCTCGGCTGCGTCATTCTACGCTCTGAGCAACCTCCAGGGTTTAATGATTCACAACCGCCGTCTCAAGATCGGATGGGGTAAGCACTCCGGTGCCCTTCCTCCCGCCATTGCCCTTGCCGTTAGCGGTGGCGCCTCGCGCAACGTTTATATCGGCAACCTGGATGAGTCGTGGACTGAGGAGCGCCTGAGACAGGACTTCTCCGAGTACGGTGAGATTGAGTTGGTCAATACCCTGCGCGAGAAGAGCTGTGCGTTCGTCAACTTCACCAACATTGCCAACGCCATCAAGGCTATCGAGGCTGTACGAGGGCGTGAAGAGTACAAGCGGTTCAAGGTCAACTTCGGCAAGGACCGCTGTGGCAACCCGCCTCGCCAGATGAACAACCAACAGGGCCACCCTCAGCACCCTGGAAGCGATGGAATTCAGTCGCCTTCGCCTACAAGCGGTCTTCATCCCAACCGCAGCGCGGGCCCGTCCGTATCTCCAACTGGATCAGCTGCACCTGTCTCAGGTGGGAGCACCAACGGACAGTTCCCTAGTGTCCAGGCGCCTACGCCCTCCACCATCTTAAACACGGGCGTCAACAATCCTTTGATGATGTATCTCCAAGCTCAACAGAATCAGCAGCAACAACAGGTTGAAGTCAGCCTTCAGCAACAGCAACAGTCCCAGCAGCAACAGCAGCAAGGATACCCCTCTCCGCAATCAGCTTTTTACAGTGCTGACCTAAACCCGTCACCTGCGCCGCACACGTCGCACGCCGGTCATCAGAGCACCTCAAGCTTCAGCCTCATCAATGGAACCTCAAGTCAGTCTGGTGCGACGACCGTTGGTGGTCTTTTGGCTCCTTCAAACTTGAACAGGGGTGCCCAACATTCACGGGCGGTCAGCTTGCCCGTCTTCACTCAGGGACCCTTCAACCAGCCTGCGCAGTCCTCTCAGGCTCCTCAGCAGAACTCCTTCGGCAGCCTCAGCTCCGGAATCGGTGGCTTCGGCAGCGGAAACGGCGGCTACGGTCTCGCCATTCAGGGTGATGGCGGTCTCCCTGGGTGGGCCGAGGAAGAAGTTGGTGCCCAGTAAATGGATCCAGGACAAGGCAAAATGTGGTGGATAGGATCCTTATCTTCGATTTCACTGTGCGATATTTTGCCCCACCTTGGCTCTTTAGTAGTGTCTTGGACACTCACCTTTGTTGGTTACACTACTTGTTTACCTACTTTTTATATTCCCCTTTTTGCATGTTCTGGATGTTTTGGATACGGTGTCCTTGAGTGAGAGTACTTTGTTGTAATTGAAATTGTTTGGGAACGTTTACACTCATTCAGTACTCCCTAATACTCCTTGATTCATTCGTTGACATCACCTTCTTTTATTTTCTCAGCTAGGGCGAAGCTGTACGACGGACGCGGGCCTGTTGGGTGGATGGGACATGGATACAGCACACCCTCGTGCATTGAGCCTCATAGGCTTGGATGTGTACTTGATACCTGTATGAATGCGGTTGGATACCATTGGTGAAAAGCGGACAGGTGCAATGGTGGAGGAGATAGTAATATGATGTTGCTGTTGCTCTTAAATCGCCACTTCCGAGGAGGTCTCGCAATTGTGCACAAACATTAAGACTATTTGTCATGCTGGTTGTGCACAGTCTCATGCCCAAGAAACGTTGTCTTTCGCAAGCATATATTTGGCAAAAGTATGTCTACTTGCAACGAAGATCTCACCACATAACACCATGACTGCGACTAAAGACTTGTACTATGTCATTACACGCACCTACACCGGCACGTACTATTACTTCCCCGTCCCTGCGTCCGATCCTATGTATCTACGCTGGTCCAACCAAATCGGTGAAAATATTCTCGAACTCAAATGGCATGTTCCTCAGCATCTGAAACGTCAGCACGAAATCCATGGCAGTTGCCGATCATTTGATTCTTACGAAGACGCCATGGAAGAGATATGCTATCGTGTTGGTGAATGGTCAACGGATGCACGCGAGATGAAGAATTCGCCAGGAAAGAGGCATGTACTTCGGCACGTGTTCGAAGATAGCGAATTGGAGGCCGGAGCAAATGTGGAGTTACTAGGCACGGTGGGAAGGGCAAGGGGTCCACGAGATCTGTGCGAAAGGGGAGTTTACCGCTGGTGGAACATTGTCAAATGGACGTGCGAGGTTCGTGGAGGAGGTTAATTGAAGTCAAGGAGATGATGGAGTGCCATGGAAAGCCGTGGATGCTGGTTTCCGAGCTTGGGGCATGGACGGAAATTGGAATATGATGGACAGGAGGTTGCATAGCCATGAATATTCTAGTAATCGCTGGTTAAGGTTCCAACTACCTACCACGATCCCACATGACAGGGTCATCGGTCCGTGTTTTCTATCAAGTGCGAAGAAACATAAGGTCATTCGCGCCTTACATTAGCAAACACGAGTATGTAAGCAGAGCTTCTATAAAACCCTAAGAAACCTAATCTACCTCCCAATATCTACACACGCCAAAATGACCGAGCCTGTCACACGCTACTACGTCATAAAGTGCCATTACATGATGCAAAGTTGGTCTCTTGTAGACCTTGTGCTCAGATATGGAACCCAAACGTACAATCGCCCGCTCGACTGCCTCTCGTCCGGGCAGCTAGATGGTATCAAGACCTCAGAACCTTCCGAGACATGTGGTGATGCCCGGCAGGCGGTAGACGACGCAATACGTGAGGAATGTTCGGGCACGGGTTGGTATCCGCTCCCGAAGAGTTCCCAAACGGTCTGATCAAGGAACCTTTGGGATGTGGGGGCGTAGGAATACACTATGATACGGCTTTTGGATTCGAACGCCCAGGCAACGGCAAGCGGGAAGTCTATTGTTGGACTATCGTCAAAGCGGAATTTGAGGTGGGAGCAAAGAAGTAAGACTAGAAAATGTGAGTGCTACCAGTAGGAAGTAGGTCCGGTGCAGCATACTGTGCAAACGTAGGTAACTTGGAGGACAGGAGCAAACCAGGCAATGCTTGAATCCCACCTATATGTGCGTGATGGCTCGACGAAAAGTGCAGTCTCAACATAAAATTCGCACCCAACGATACGTATAGTAAGCTAGCTTTGCCTAAGTAGTGAGGTTCCCGTGAACGTCATCATCAATCGCGGTAGAGCTAACCAGTTTCAATCTCTCCGCCTTTGCACCAAGTTACTGGGGCAACAATACCTGGCTCAGATCTACAGTTCGATGCCCCGTCCTATTGAACCCCTCCACAAGCACTTCCCCGTAGTCACTTACGAAGTTATCCCAGGTTGTGTCTGGTTTCGTCAGACACAGGTGCGCCATAACGTCGTTGAAATACCCTTTCAGACCTCGATTTGGAAACTCTTCAACAATCCTCGCCCACTGCGCCTCATCAACCGTGATTAAGTCACCGAAGAAATTCTTGCTGGTCGCAGGACCGAACAACTCAGTCAATACACCGCCAGAAGTGATGGCGACTTCGGCTTCTTTGTACCGTGCGATACTGGAGGTGGTGTGTAGTGCAATGGCGTCCCATACGAGCTGCAGGCGTTGTGGCGTCCACGCGGGGCCGCCGTGCTTTTGAATGAAATTTTGAGCTGCAAATGCGCCATCGATCTCGAAGCGCTTATCGGTTGAGATGTATTCCGATTGATTGCTCCTGCTATCCGTAAGCTCCTTGACATGATGAGAGAACTGGAGTCGAGTCGTACCAGCCTAGATCGTGAAGGATAGCTGCGACGCTGAAAGCTTCTTGGTCGATGCGAGAACGATTGACTTCGGGAAGCTTGTTGATGATGGCTTGACCGTTGAGCCATGAGCGCATGACATGATTGTAGCCCTCGTCTGGGAGGGCGGCTCGTGCGAGCGCGATCGAGGAGTTGATGAGGGGAGTATTGGGGACGGGGATGCCCGCGATGACCCGGGTAAAGAAGGAAATGGCTACCATACTGGCGATCAATATCTGTGAGACTATGTGGAGTTCCGGGGTAGTTCGACACTGGTTGCTTTGGTCTGTACAGAATGTCCGTCATACGATCTCAACTGACTGTACTTATACCACAACCCCAGGCAAGCGGGGAGAAATGCGTCTATTGGATTATTCCGCACAGGCTTCAAGATTGCTAATCATTTCTGTATCCTTGGACCTGAGCGTTACAAATCGTTCAGAATGGTAAGTCTTCTCCGCGGACGAGAGACCGTGAAGCATGTCGGCGCCTCCCAAAACGTGCCCACTGCTGGAAAGTAGTCCCGTGTTTACTCAACGCCGTGATGAAGTCCTGCATCCTCATCCAATAGAAACAGTAGAAGCTCTACTCACAATATCATACGGTACTTTTTGGCCTGTTCTGTTTGGCTGCTAGGTTCTTTGGGCTTGCTTATGGCATACGGCACGGAAGTAAGTGTTCGAACCGGCCGTTGGAGTCATCGCGGCTTATGGTTTGATATTAAATCTATCAATGTTTGGCTACTAAATAGTATTACCGTAAGTCATGTATACAAGGGCTGAAATGTACGAACGTAAAATGTATTGTGACTGTTGGACAGTCACTGTCCGCAAATTCCCAGGGCCAGTAGCATATGATTACTGGACGCGGTCATAAAACTTCCTGCGACTAAGCAAGCTTTACCAAACCGAGTAACCTCTAACTCCTAAAGATGCCAACATGAAAGCGATAATAAAAAAAACCCTGAAGGTCTCAATGGATTGAAGGACGATCCGTTTGGAAAGACATGCCGACGTCTGATATGACTAAGCAAGCGAACCAATCAAACCCACGATGCCTCCCAGGCCTATCAAAACCGCCCTCACGCTGTTCAACCGTCCAAACTTCTCTAGCAGCTGCTTCACCTATTTATCATCTCCTTGCGTCGATTTGTCCTTCGTGCGCTCTTGCGACCCGCTCAAATCCGTCCATTGGCTCGCGCCGCCTTCGTTGTTGACCGAACCCTCTGCACTTCGCCTGGTAGCTTCATCTGGGGCAGCCTCACTCATCTTTCCACCCTTCTGTTCATTCTTCTCAATGAGGGTAAAGTTTGTTGGTATCATGACGAGCGACGTCCATGGTGCGATACTGATGGACAAGAGCGCGGCCGCGATGTAATAGCCAACAGGTCCGCCTTGCGTCGCGCTACGCAGAACCGTAGCGGGTGGGAGCGCATCGTAGGCAAGGAATGCAAACCCTCCGCTGGACACAAAAGCCGCGCTTGGGAAGATGTGCGAGCCGCGACTGAAGAGCCAGCGAGTGAGTGGCAGTGAGCGCGACGCTGGTTGTGAGAGCAGGAGCGGAACGTCGAAGAGTGACAAAGTTGCGATCCCGCCGGCGGCTACCAGGGCAGTAGCAATGCTTACAATTTGGACGAGTTGGGTGGCTGACATGATGGATTGTGTGAATCTCACGATTTCCTGTGTAGCCTCTCGAATCTATATACCGCGTTTCGTTCTTTTGTACATGATGTACGAATGGGTATCTACGTAAGTGATGATGATGTCACAGACATTAATGCTCGTGTTGCCAAACACCGCAAATACCGAGATGGCCAAGTTCGCAGATTCGGGGGCTTGAATGCTTCATTCTCCTGCGTATTTGCGCTACGGAAGTTTGAAGGGTCCGAAAGCGACTACCGTGTCCGTGCACCCAATGCACGGATTCAGCCAATGCACGCCGAACACCATAAACGCTCTATTAGAAATAAGGCTATAGAACCACCCACGATTAATATTATTACGAAATTTTCTTATAGGGTAGTAAGTTAATAGCTACAATTTATTTACACTATTTAAATCTATCTAGAAGCTTAATATTGCGGCCGCTGCGTGTAGATTTAGTTAGGGCAGCAGATGCGCCCTCTAAGGCCTCCCCAATATCTGCAGCATTAACAACACGTTTCTGACGCTTTCTGCTCTGTAGAGATGGCTGAGAGGCCTTTCTCTTACCCTTTTGGGATAATTGTAGAGCTTTTTCTGCGTTACGGGCAGACTTCTGGGCAGCGCGCTGAGCTGCCTTTTTAGCCCTCTCCTTCTCCTTTACCTTCTTAGCTACCTCTCGCGCAGCACGCTTTTCCTGCTAGATTTTCTCCTTATATAGCTTAGCTACCTTCTTTAGCTCTACTATCTTTGCTTTTTAAAGCTATTGCTACTTATCCTTTTACTCCTTAATAAATTAACGAACACGTGCCTCCCTTATCTTCCTTAGTAACTAGAGGACTAATCTACTATAATACTCTTAATACTATTAAAAATCTAGAGTTTTGCCTTTCTTCTTACGCTTTTACTTTATTAATAGCGCCTGCCTTAGCCTATTATTCTTATAGTAGAGAAGCTTATTTTGCATAAAGAGGTAGTAAAGCAACTAATAAAGCTTTTATATATTTTTACTACCCTAATCCTTAACTATAAAGTGTATAAGCCTATCTATCTTTCTCTAGTTATAATTACTAAGCCCTGATAGAGAGCTATCGCTTAATTCTTAATAGTAAGTAAACCTATTAAGAATAGGATTAGGATTAGGTAGTAATATACCTATTACTCTAAAAGAGCTAAGGATAATTAATTCCTTAAAGGAGGCCTTCTACGCATTTTAAAATAAGGGGAAGAAGTTACTTTTAATAATAAAAGCTAGGCCCTCGCTTTTATTAAGGTATCGTAATAGCTCTACTAAGTAGGCTATTAATAGAGGCTTAAATATTGTAACGTTAAGTAGCTAAAGCGTATAAGTTAAATAAGGAGGTAGGACAGCAAGCAGGATCCTATTTTAATTATAGTAGTTAATAAAGTCTATAGTAATATAAGATCCGTAGCTATCTACGATTAAAAGTTAATATAATTATTAAGTCTTCTCTTTTGTATAGCGATTAAACACTTATTTAAGCTAGGCAAGCCTAATATCGTTGTTTATCTAGCTAGAGGGTAATAAAGTAATAAAGACTTTATAATATCCTGCCTTAATATCCTCTACCTAGCTTAATTAGATACCCTTGTTAGCAGCCTCATAGATAAGGCTTAGCGGTAGAGCTAATCTATTAGCGTAGATACATGCCAGGAGCGTAATCCACGCGCGATTGCTATCCTAAAGTAATATCTTAATTTCCTTCTTCTCTTACATTTGTCTGCTAAATATTCTCTTTAATCTACTAATAATACCGATCAGGCAGCCTTTCTTATCCATATTATAAATATAATAAGGATCTATGCGATATTAATCTATCTTACTATACAAAAGGTTAAAAAAGTAGTAGTATTTATCTACTAAATCAGCGTTATAGTAATTGCTATCTATCCCGACTATCTATCGTAAGATAAGATAAATGCTATATTAGTTAATAAAGCGCGTAACCTAGCTCTCGCTAACTAGCTCCTTTGCTATCGCAGAGGCGAAATTTTGTATCATCTCCCTAGTAGGAGGTATATGTCTCTCTGTAAGTCCTTTAATATATCGTACGAGCTCCTGCTCTTGCTATAGGTTAAGCTTTCGTTGATCGTTTGTAGTGGCTGCAAGCGACGCGGTAACACCTCGGTGCCTTCGCGATAGTGTACTGCGATTGATACCATATCTAGTAGCAACTTCTGTATATGAAAAGTCTTCTCCTTGTTCTCGCGATTCGATTTCATCAATTGCAGCCTGAATTGGGTCCATATTGGTGGAGTTATCGCGTGTTGAAGGATAGGGAGTTTTGACGCGTTCGGTGTTCCGCGTGCATTGGCTGAATCCGTGCATTGGGTGCACGGACACGGTATAACGTTCTTCCGACTCCGACACCAGCTTGTTCATAGAACTAAAAGAAATGACCTTACACCCGACGGATATCTCTCTGCTCTTGTTCCACATATTATGATGTCTCAAATGATTCTACAGAGTCTGAAAAGTCTCCAACCCACATTTAGGTGGACAGAAAAGGCCTTCTAAGCTATAAAGCCGCACCGTTCCGCGGCTCGCTATACGACCGTACGGGTCTTGCGATGAGACGCAGAAATTCACCATAAACATCATGCATTATTTAACAAGAAACTGTACCCTCAGGTCTCCACGTGTCTTTCCAGGATCCCCTCAAAGAATACTTCGACTCAAATGTGCGAACGCCTAAGATTCTTCAAGCAGGCGCAACTAAAAAGCTGTCCAGATATTGCAATGACTAGCGTGGCTGAAGTCATATAAAGCCACCGAGAGAAGGAGCACAACTCCACACTACGTACTCTCCTTCTCCAAAAAGTCGACTAAAACAGGATGTCACGCAGTCAATGAGTGCCAGCCGCTGTGGCTCACCAAAAATTCAGCAGCTTCAAATCATGCGTTCTTCGGGGAAGTCAAACTTCGCATCTTCATTTCGAGCAGGCCAGAAGGAAGAAAATATGACTCCCGAGAATGTCATGAGAGCGGCGTTTCTGTTCTCGCCAAAAAGGGAATACATCCAGATGATGGGCACGATGCAGGTCCGAGTGACCTAAAGCTCTGTTCTAGGGAGTGATGTTCTCTTCAAAACCCTGACCAAGTACGTTATGTTCCGAAGAAGAGGGAGAATTCGCGCAATATCTCTGGCCCTGTCTAAATGGCGTTTCGCCTTCCCCGATGTGCTCATCGACAAGCCTCAGCAATTCCAAATCTCTTCACTACACCTAAACGCTCCTCCAGCAGATCTTCCAAAATCCACCTACAAGTTCGTTGATGGCGGGGAGGGCATGTCTTTCAAAAAGTGCCAAAATGGCAGTAGAAATATGTCCATACAGGCAACGAGCAAGCATTCGAAACCGAATCAACTATCTCGAATGTTGCTCCTGGGCGGAGTGGTGGAAAATCTGACAAGCAAATTCTAAATGTGCCTCTCTGCTGCTCCCAAGAACATTGGCAGTGGAGTTATGTACTCTTGCGGTGGGCACGACTTACAGAACCAAAACACGCGATGGAACTGTTCCATGTTTGTCTCGAGCGGAGCCCTGCGTGACCACAAACCCGCATATACCCGGATCATGTGGAGCGCGTCTCTCGTCTTCTCTAAATAACAACCCGCCTCTTCTATGTGCGAGGAAGTCAGCGACTCAGAAGCATAATGCAACACTTGTTATGTTGGTCTCAAGTGCACTCAGACAGATCTAAAATGCCACCAGACACGTTACATGCGCACTGCAACTTCTGGCCCTACTTAAACGCTCATACCAACCAAAACATGTGGGAAGGAAGAGACAAGAGATCTCGAAATAGGATTGGGGAACACATCATGTGCTCCTCTCGAGCGGCAGGCAGAATTTATCCACACCGTCACGATGAGGTATTGAGGAATATACCCTTGCTCTCACAGATCCAAATGCACCGACGGACCAAACCATGTGATTTCGTGCCGACGCCCTTCAAAATCCCGTTCTGAGAAGATATGCTCCTCCTGGAACGATGAATCAAAACCGCAACATCTAGTTACATGCGCGCGTCTTCTCCGACCACAGGCATACAACGGACGTTATCATGACCATCCCGTATGACTGAATGCAAAACCTAGTACCGAGATTTCATGTCCCGTCCTCAGGTGGAAGAGAAAAACTCCAAATGATTCGATGTGTCGATGCCATATGCAGACCCAATTCTCTGTACGCTTAAGGAGTGAGAAAAAAGGTAATCAAAACTTCTATGCGGTTGGAAGCTTTAATTTCGGGATCCAAAGTGTGAAGGGCAGGTTCGATGGATTGAGTCTTTTGGACTGTTCACGCCTCGGAGTATTCAAAACGCACCCGAAATCATTTACGCACAGTGAACAGGCCCTAGGGATCCTACTGCCGCTTGCACCAAAGCTGTGGACGATACTTTCAATGTGTCTCTGGACGCTCGCGACCAAGTCTAAAAAAAAGTGCCAGCGTATGCGTACATGTCTTTCCTGGGCTTTCTATAATAGTATTCCCATTTAAGCTGCACCTGACAATGTGCTTGACTGCGCGACTACTTCCCGTTAATCAGCAACCCAACTCCCTGATCCGTATCACTCTCAACATCAACCAATCTCATCTTCGTTCCTTCAACCTTCCACTCTTTCCCTGGCGGCTTCCAATCAAACAAGTCAAACGCCTCCGTACTCCAAGGTCCAACATCATCATCCACCCGTGGTGTCACGACCTCCGGCTCCTCTGCATTCGCATTAGCCATTCCCGTTGCAATACTCAGGCTCTGTGTGCGCTTAAACTTCCGCCTCGGATCCGTCTTTTTCACCAGTGCTGCTAACCCCCCAGCTTTCGGTTTCGTCGCTACCGTGACCGTTGGCTTTGTAGTCTCCAACGATTTGGGCTCTTTGGGTAGATTCTGTTGTTCCCACTCTTCACTTGTGGAAGGAATCGGCGCATCATTCTCGCTTCGTGTGCGTTTGAAGCCGCCTGACCGTTTGGAAGGCGAGAAGTTGTTCTCTCCCTGCGAAGGATCTTCAATTGGATCGTCTTCTAGGCGCATCGATTTTGGACCTGACTGCAGCAAAGCCGAGAGCTCCGTCGTACTCATCAGCGGTCCATTCTTACTGGACCTGAGAGGATGAGGGGGCAGAGCCACGGTCACGGGCCGCGGAGGTGGCACAGTGACTTCGGATGCTGGTGCTTGAGCCTGCGGCTTTTTGTGCTTTTTCTTGAACCCGCCGGTTGATAACGCAGCGAGTTTTGTAGTCGAGAGTGGCGTGGGTACATTGCGTGGGCGTCCGTTCGTCGGTTTTGAAGGGGCAATGGAAGCCTCTCTTGATGGTACTTCTGATCCACCTGCATCTGGCGCTGGAGACGGTGGGCTTGAAAGAACAGGCATTGTTTTCTCGGCCTTATTCCTTCTCGTGGGCTTTGCTGTAGTATGTTTTGGCTGCGCGACCCTAGCTTTCTTCCTCTTCGGTGCATAATCTTCAATGGACAGATCATCCGCGCGTTTCCTACTCTTCGGGGTTTTCTTCGTCGAAGCTGCCTTGGCATGCTTGGAATTTTTGGGAGAATCCGGCTTAGTCGGTTGGTTGAGAGTAGGAGGCGATGGAGTCACAAGCAGTTGCTGATCCATGAAGCCATGTACCAAATCTGGGTCGTCCAAAATTTTCAAAGGCGCGTCGTCTAATATTTCCAAGGGGATTTCTTCGGTCTCCGTTACGGTCATGTCATTGCACTCAGATTCCGCAATGCGTCTCGCATCTACCGTTGTGCCATTGCCACCGACCTTCCCCTTCTGTGGCGCGGCGCCGTTATTTTGAGGAACTGGGCCACTTCGATCAGTCTGCAACGACGAATTCTTGACACGTTCTTTGGGCTTGCATATTGGGGCGCTCGGTTCGCCTGGACCATCTTGCCTCCTGGCAGGAACAGACTGGCACAGAAGCATCCCACGTTTGACTCCGGTCGACAATTTCAGTGACTTTGTCTTCCTTTTCTGGAGAGGAATTAGGACTTCAGGAGGCGATTGAACCGGGGAAGGTTCTTGCGGGGGATCAGACATGGGTTGGATCGCGAAATCGACATTCGCGATGCGATTCGAAGCGCTCACAGGCGGAGAAGAAGGTGATGGAGGCGGTCGAGGGGTCTGCTGTGCCTTGACATGGGGGACTGGCACTTTCCCTTTGGGCAGCTTTGGAGTTGGGTTGGCACGGTCCTGCCGCGGCTCTGGTTCCTTTGGAGCTGGCGCGGGGGTGGCAATCGCTGGACGAGCCCAGGATTCTGGTTTAGAAGGCGTGCAGGGTAGTGTGACATCGGACGGGATATTGTCGGCCTCTGGCTGAGAGCTCAAGGTGATGACGGTCGCGGAGCGCGGAACAGGCTGTGGGTGTGTGACTGCGGCGGATTGGGGTACCTGCAATGGCCTGGTGGAAGGACGAGGGACCTCTGTCGGTGCGGTCTCCCTCACCGGGTACGAGTGTCGTGTCTGTTGGAGGGGTGCTGCATGCGTCGTCTTCTGCCTCTTGGTCGCTCTTTCCTCAGCGTGCAGATTTTCCTTCTCCGCTCTTTCCTCGTATGGTGATCTTATCGGCACAGCCTTTCCAATGGGCCCTTTGGGTGTCCCCAGCAGTGTGTTGAGCGACTTGTGCCGCAGTTGCGACGCTGCTCTGAGTGGGTTGCTCGCGGGTATCGTGGGTCTGGGCAGCGGCTTCTGTGGGCCTGGAGCGTTATTGCGTTGCGGCGAGTCTTTAGCTTTCCGCTCGAATAGAGGCGTCAGGTCTGTTTGCGTCACTCCCAGGGGCTCCGACACTTCCACCATGACGCCCTTGTCCAGCATGAGCTCGTCGCCCTCGCGCAGCTCATTGCTGTCCTTGTAGTATGTATCGCCCACGGCGAATCGCGCTGCGTCGTACACGATGACGCGGCTGTTGAAGGAGTGGAACTTGAGGAAACCATCTTGCCACTTTTTCTGCTTCTTGCGCGTGTCGTGGGTAAAGAGGCAGCGGAACTCGGCGACGGGCGCCGTGTTTTGCGATGCGGGGATGGCAGACAGCCGTGGCATGCCTCGCATGGGAGCCGTCATCGCGTCGGCAGCGGGGAGCGACGCGTCCTGAGTGCAGCGCCGGGCATGGGGAGGGGCGGAGGTGCGCTGCTGGGCGGGGTGGAGGAGAAGGCGACGCGAGGCGTGCCAGATGCCATCCACGAAAGCACATGATCAGAACCACCCATGGCTGCAACCCAATAAAGTGACAGAGGCGCAACGGGCCCTGCGTAACCCACGGTGGAACCTCTGCCAGGCCTCACGACATCATCTGTGCGTCTGATGATAATTAGGTGTTCGTCCCAACGGGTCCCCGTCGCTGAAACGAGGGGCTTCTGCCAATGCGCCCCCAGCCCTACCACCCCATGTTCGTTCGCTACTTTGCCTATGACATGAGCTTTTGTCAACGGGCAGCCTCCGTGCACTCTGACTGAAAGTCAGCCCGTTGCACTGCCTCTTTCTTCACTAGACCCAACCTCCGTTTCTTTGCATTCTTAACTTCCTTCCACATTGCACACAGCTGCAGTCCCCGCTCGCCATGCAGCGAATGCAGAGGAAGTTTGGGCGCCTGCCCTTCATGGCGCGGACGCCCAACGAGGCCGACATTGAGGCCATGCTGCGGGACTTCAACGACAGCGACCAGATGCTGAAGAATGTGAGTCCACCCCGTTGT
>ML976698.1:0-41000 GCA_010015655.1 Bimuria novae-zelandiae CBS 107.79 | reverse complement strand
AGGGGAGGGGGTAGTGGGCCGCGCAAGCAATTGACCAGCGGGGTTGCACCATCCTCCCGGCAGCACCACACAACACCGACAATATGTCGATCATAAGTCGACGTTTGTGTCGTCGCAATTGCATTCAATGTTCCTGACATAATCCCAGATCGAGGAAGCTTCAGCCCAATGGCGCGACGCCTGGACAAACATCCTCAACCACCAGCTTGCCTGCGCCGAGGGCTTGCACAGCATCTACAAACCTGTCGCCGGCGAATTCACGAAATTCGAACATGTCGACACGCCGGCCGAAACCATGGAGCGCGCCGTCAAGCTCGAAGAGGCTTTCTCCGAGCTCAAGACGGACATGATGGAAGAAATCAAGGATATCGACAAGAAACTCATCTTGCCCGCGAAGCTAGCCAGAGATGCGCTGAAGCCCATGAAGAAGGCGATTAGTAAGCGCGAGGACAAAAAGGTATGGGCTGTAGCCTCGTTGGTGGGTGAAGGTTGACAAAGTCGTTGCGCAGGTCGATTACGAACGCTACAAAAGCCGCGCCGAAAGCCTTCAGAAGAAGAAGACTCGCTCCGACCGGGAGAACACGGCGTTGGCCAAGCACGAAGCCGATCTCGAACGTGCTGTTCACGAGTACAACTACGCCGACGAAGGGCTTCGCACCCAGCTTCCCAAGCTCAATGCCGCTACCTTCTCCTTGCTTCCGCACCTGCTCGCCAACCAGATCATACTCCAGAACAACTTGATTGGCAACCTCTATACTGTTCTTCATCAATACTCGCATGAGCAAGGATATCCAGATCCGCCTCCCGAGCCCGAGGAGGTCATTCCCCTGTGGGATGCTAGCTTCACGCCCATGCGAAAAGAAATGGAGGAGAACTTTGAGCTTCTTAGGACTGGGAAAGCGAGAGCTCAACCGATGCGACTGCCAGACAAAGGGGATACGATAACTGGTGCGTACCTTTGAATTGTTCCTGCATCAACATTCATGGTTCTTTTGTCAGACCCAGACATACATGTTACAGAAGACTAATTGTCGTGTCTAGGCATTGGCATCAGAAACAGGGTCTTGCCTGGTAGGAGAGCTAGCAGCAACGAAACCGTCACCACGATTCGTTCCAGATCGCCGAGGCCAGAGCGGCACAATCTCCCACCCGCCACAGAAGAAGAAGACGACGGACCACCACCACCCAAGCTCAATCTTGCGAGTAAACCTTCCATAAACTCCCTCAGCACTTCCAAGCCCAGGATCCGCGGTTCTTCTCCTGGCCTGATTCCGACACCAACGTTCGACCAATACGGCAGACGGACCTCATCGTACTCGGATGCATCATCGAACCATACGAACGGGCATGATGATTATTTTGGCAACAGCAACGGCAACGGCAGACCGCGCATTCCCTCCTCAGGCTCAACGTTTACAGGAGCAGGAGGCTACCCGTCTCCGCAGTCAATAGCAGCAAAGAAGAAGCCACCGCCACCGCCGCCGCCGAAGAAGGTTGGTTCATTCCACGGCGAATACGTCACGGCCATGTACGATTTCGAATCGCAGAACGACGGCGACTTGTCGTTTAGGGAAGGTGATAAGATCCGTGTGATCAAGAAGACAAACAGCTCGCAAGACTGGTGGGAGGGAGAACTGCGGGGCTGCCGGGGCAGCTTTCCTGCCAACTACGTGAAGTGATTAATATAGAGCGCATGCAATTTTCAAGCGAGCTTCGGCATATTCTAGGGAGTGAATCGGGTTATTGCATGGGATGGCACAAAACGACTGCATAGCGAAAGGAACGGGTAACGATGGCAGGATACCCAACGGGTGTGATGACTGTGGTCACTTCACATAACACATCAGAATGCCTTTCAAATCGTTTGGCTTGGCCGAGATGGGTTATGGAGTTCAATGGGTGACAGCGATGCTCTACACCAAGGATAGATAGGCCTTATGATCAATTGTTATTTGCGTTCAGGTGATCCGGTGCAGTCGACCTGTGTAAAGGGTAACATGGCATCCGAACCAGACTCTGTGCGCGGTAGACGTTCCCCGTCAGCCGCAGCCCCCACATTCCCCCAATTTGGCTCCCGCATCCAGCCTTCTCATTCGAAACGATGGCACCTGAGAACAACCCACCGCGACTTGCAGACGCAGCCCGGCGTGACACGGTTACTTGTAGCTCCTCCTCTGCCCATGGCGAGAACACGTTCGTCGACAACATTCGCTGTGAGTAGCCATGGCGGGTGATAATTCTGTTACTGTATGACCCTCTGCGTGTTCCTGTACGCATTCTTAGAGTGCTAACTCTAGCGGACCCAGATCGCTACTGCGCACACATCGGTATCCACACGACAGCCGCCTTTCGCTCCGCGCGATATTCCTCCACAGCCATCATTCACCGTCGCTGCATCGCATCCATCATCTCTACCCAATGGCAATGGCACCGCCGACTACGGCCAGGTGCCCGTCCTCGACTCAGCGTCTAACATACCACTGACGGATGTCCAATCGCTTCCTACGCTCTCGGCCAATACCTACGAGCCGTTCCTCGTCAATACCGACATTGCCACGTTCGTAAAAGAGGACCTGAACCTCGAGCGGCTCAATCGCATACATGGACATCTCTGGATGTGCGGGCGGCCTAACCGCGCGAGAGCGCTGCACCGCTACAAGATGCTCCAGATGGAGGTCCTGCCGACACAGCAGATGGATCTGCATTTAGTGCGCTTCTCGAACAAGCTCATCATCAAACCGCTAGCCGAGTACATGCTGAGCCACGACTTCTGGACCCAGTATCTGTGCGAGGACGAGGAGCTGCACAAGACAGCATGCGGGTTCCTGCTCAGCTACATCTGGCTACTCAACACGCCCCTGGACCTCAAGATGGCTCACGAGCTGTATATTATACCGAGCTTTGTGACATGGCACTGGTGGAAGGCGTTCGTCACCGAGTTTGTGGAGCATATCGATATTCGCGCGCTCGACCAGGTAAACAAGCGCTTCCACTTCGGCGATCTGAGGCTGGGCCGCATCAATTCCATCTATCGGATTCGCTATGCAACAACGCACTTCGTTCGAGGTTATCTATACGGATACAACCGCTATGTCGTCTTCTTTCAGCGCAAGTTTTCGTGGATTCTCATCGTCTTTGTATTCTTTAGCCTGGTATTGGCGGCCATGCAAGTCGGCGCGACCGTGAACCCGCTCCAAGACGACAATGCTTTCCTCACGACTTGCTTTGGATTTGTGGTTTTCAGCATGGTCAGTGTGGCGGCAGTACTAGGTATTGTCGGCGCTATTTTTCTATTTATTTTCTTCTTCAACATGGTGGACGCCATCACTTCCGTTAAGCATTGGACACGCCGAAGACAGAACCGGGCGGAGGAGAGGAAGAACCGGGCTTGAATGATTCGAAAGAAGGTTGGACACAATATTAGTTTCGTTGGGCTTGTCTAGTTAGGCCCTGCGATGGTCCTGAACGCCATTGATACCCCAATGGAGAAGCTATGTACAAGAAAAAAACCCTTTTCTTCTATTCTGCTTTCCGTCCCCCCGCGAACCGTGCTCACAGTTCATCCTTGCCTTCCGCCTTACCCTTGACCTGGAAGGCCTCAACCGTGACCTCCACCGCATTCTTTCCCAAGCTCTTACGCTCCACCTTGCCTAGCACAACGCCTTCTTTCGGCGTAGCAGAGTAATTTTCAAGATCCTCGTACAAGCCTTCGCAGTCGGACAGCGACGTCGACGCCGGCTCGTCAACGAAGAGCGGTAAGATCGGGTAGATGGCGCCAGGCGCGAAGAACACGACATCATCCTGGACGCTGAAGTGGCGCTGTTTGGGCGTCTTGTGGAGCCTATGTTTCCCCTCATATTAGCATCGCCCTATCCACATCGTAGACCAACCTGTCATGCGCCGATCCAGTTCAATGAAAGTAATGTACGTACCACTCCCTAACCGCAAACGGCAGCTCCTCATATGGCATCTTCAACAACTCTCTCCCCTCGCCGTGGACGTCTTTGCCCTCCCACGACCCGGGGTAGAGCTGCTTGTTGTAGAAGACTTTGAGCTGGGGCGCCCATTCTTTGAGGGTTGGGTACATTTCGCCGAGCGTGTAGATGGAGGCTTTGAAGGTGGTGCTGCTGGCGCAGAGTTTCTGGTAGGGGGAGAGGTCCGAGTCGGTCCATTTTGCGGTCCAGATTTCGCCGGCGGGGGTGGGCTCTTCGGGGGTGGGGGAGGCGGAGGACGAAGAGGAGGAGTCGGAGTCGGAGGCGGAGGAGGAGGAGGAGGCGAGCGCTGTGGCGGCGAGGAGGGGGAGGATGGTTGGGAAGCGCATTTTGACTCTTTCTCTTGAAGCTTTCTTTAGATCGTTGTTGGGTTACGATGCGATAGATTTAGTTCCAATATGAAGAATAGGAGGAAGAAGAAGCAGTAAAAGGGTATCACAGCAAAGCAGACCAAAAAGCCATCCAAAAAAAAGTGGTCACAAATTCTCTTATGAATAGATAGCTCGAAGTACCCCAAGCTCCTAGCTCCTCCGCTTCTCCATGCTTCTCTGTCCTCTTCTTCTCGAAGCTTGCCTGTCCCGGTAGTTTGAGACGCTGGCGCACCGTTTTCCCGCTTTCCATATTAACCGCCGGGGTCGGCGGTCCACTCTGTCGACTCGCCTACCTGAGGTATAGATTAATAGGACACGGTGGAGTATACCTGAGTCTGGTGACGGGGGGGGGAAAGGACACATGTGCCTTGCATGTGAGGGCGGAGAGTTCTGGTGGACTGGAGTTGTGATAGGAAAGGGGCGTTGGAGAAGGGTCACGTGCACGGATATCTCCACCAATCAGGTATGCACAGGAAGCGGACGGTGGTTTGTGGGTTGTGTAGTTTTTGGTCTAGAGATCTAAGCCTCCACCAACGTTTATTTGCATCTTTATAGCCGTCAGCCTTGTCTGCCAGCGTCGTGAGGTTGGAGAAAAGCAGGACGTTCTGTCTGCGCAATGACGCAAAGGGATCGGCACTAGCCCCTGTCTCGCTTCCGCGACTCCACCAACCATCCGTCCACTGCGCCTTTCTCTATCACGAAACAAGTTACACGCCCGTTAGACGGTCCGTTTGGCTGCTATCAGATTCGGTTCAAACCGAGCGTTGTCATGCCATGCGAGTGGCGAATACGTTCCGCGTCTCAGGAACAGGTTTTGCGCCCCTGGTTGGGGCTGCAGGAGCAAGATGTGGGCTAGATGGTGATGTAAATCGCAAGGTAGCGAGGGAATGATATACAGCAAGGTGGGTCGGTTCCTGGAGACTTGGTTATCGAGTTCTTGTAGAGCCATCAAGTAGCTACTATCCTTGAGCAAATTCCTATTCCTGCTACGATGAAGTCGTTCAAGCGAAAGAAAGAGCAGAGCGAGCCTGAGCCCGTTCTCCCCACCGTGCGAGAGCCTTCAGGTTCTATCGAAGGACCGCGCAGCATGGATGAGAAGCGGAAAGACAGTGCTTCCGTCAAGGCCCCTTCGAAGCCAGCACCAACACGGAACCCTTCAACCCGCATCCAAGAACCTGTGCGCGCATCGTCGCAAATGAAGCGCAACCTTTCAGCCATCGACCGCACCAAGTCGACTGCATCACAAAGACCAGAGCGTCCCGGGCTCCAGCGCCGCCATACAACCGCGAAAACAAAGTACATCGACATGCTCCTCGGCCTAGACAACGTCCCCAAGCTGCACAATATCCTGGCTTCGTTCTCCACCTGGATACTTCTCGCTGGCTACATCGTGTTCCCCGCGACGTTCAACAAGCTGAACGATAAAGAACTAGACAACAAAGCGGATACCCGACTTGAATCGCAAGCGCTGAAGACGGTGCGAAACGTGCCGCTCCTCTACGTCGCGGCCTTCGCATGCGGGATCGGCGTGCTCGGGTGTCTCTGGCTGTGGTGGAAGCACAGGAAGAACTATGTCTGGGTCGTCAACCGTATCTTCCTGCCTGCGCTGATGAATAGTATTGCGGGGCTGATATCTACGCTGGTGAATATTTACTCGGCACAAGATGGTACGTATCTTGTCTACTATTTCTGAGGGAGATAGGTAGTTGTGACTAATTATGAGGGGGGTTATAGGCCAGTATTCCGTCACTGCACGAGCGACGATTATCGTTACGGCGGCGCTTTCTGTGGCTACTTCGGCGCTGTTTTTGCTGTATAATAGCGTGATGTTGACGTTGATTAGGAGGAAGCATGATAAAGAAACGAGGGCGTTGGAGAGGGGTGCAGGTGAGGGGGTAATGGAGGAGAGTAGGGATATTAGGACTGTGTAGATCGACAAGCTTAATGGCATTGGCGATGCCTGGTTCGTGGATTCGGAGGGTGTGTACGATACTCACGTATCTAAGACAAGATGTTGTTCCATCAGCCAACCGCGAGTCTGCTGGAGACAAAGCGTTCGCGGGTGCGGCCAACGCGTGCGATGGTGTCGCAGGAGATTTGTGTCGTATGCGAAGTGGCACTTTGTGCGCTGATAATATAGATCTAACATTGTGAAGGCTAGTACAAGGTTATTACCTTCTATCCTGCGCTCATGACGACGAGTGGTGAAAGGATTTCTTGGGTATAAGTTTGGCAAGCACGTCCTACATTAAATATTTCCCGGTTCAACAGACAACCACATTGTTGCATGTGTTGATCGCACGCAAGCTGACGAACATGGCATCGGAACCAGCAACACCAAGCATTTCTCGCAAGAAGCTTCTAGAAGAGGTTCATAGACGTGTTCTTAGTGGAGGCAGCGTATGGCTTGCTGTTCTACATGACCTAAAGCGGCTGTATTCCTCTCTGCCGCCTGAGACAGATGAAATCGCAAACAGCGCTGCTACAGAATAATTTTTCGGTGGCACTATGCTCCCTTGGCAGATGATGTGGTTAATTTCACATATCGCACTGGGGGATTCACAAGGTGGAAATGCTTGGGTTTATGAGTTGGACAACGAGATCCATCCTTTGTTTGCCCGCGATAATTGGGTGAGCAGCGACTCGTGGAAACCCAACGATGAGACTTATGCTCTGATGAAGCCTGTATTGCAACTAACGTTAGTGTCACAGATTATGACTACTACAGCATCACAATCATGGTATCAGAAGGTAGCGACTGCACCGTTGAAGGTTCATCTAAGCGGAGACTTCTGCTACTTTGACGCAGACACTGGAAACGAACATGCGTCTTACGATGGCGATATCCCTACGTTGGCCAACATCCTTCAGGACGCGAAGGATTCAAAGGCACAAGCATCTAAGGAATACGCAGTACAGCAGGTCTTTGCAAAGATGCTCGATGGACAGTATCATGGACTCAAGTTCACCTTCTCAGAGTATTCAGGTTCAGGTGGTCGTTTCAGCGCCACGGAAGAGTTCACGGTTATGAACTTGAACAGTACTCACCTATCACACTTGCAGAAGTCTGGGACACAGAATCTTGCGTTGATTCTCAAAACTGCATTTCTGATTCTGCATGAGCTTGGTCATGCATTTTTCTGGTATGCACGAATCCTTCACGACCCTGCTTATAATATCGGTATTCGACCTGATGGGCAAGAAGGGTAGCGTTGGCAACCTGATGGACCTTATGCAACCTTTCATGAACCGTGCTTCGACCAAGACCAAAAGTGGGCAGAGCTGGGTAGGTCTTTCGAGCTTGAAGCGACAGGTTACGCTTGGTGATATAAGTACCTGGGGAAGCCCCAGTTGGTTAAAGGCAACCTCATCTTTCGCCCTTCGGCCCGGGGTACCCTGATGGAACATAAGCATGCCAGTTTCAAGTCGGTATACGAAGACTCGAAACTAGGTTTTCTAGTTAAGGAGATGCCCGACGAACATCGTTTCTTGTGGTTCGCCACCGGAACGTATATTCAAAAGTGGTTCTTGAAGAAGACGTGGGCCGATCCTGGACAATTGGAGACTCTCACGGATGACACGAATCTTGGGAAGCTCCGTATGAAGATTTATCATCCAATTGAGGGATGGACGACAGTCTTCCTTGTTTTGCCTGACAAGGCTAACATCCCGACTATATGTTGGCCCATCGGCAACCCTAATATGTTCGTTCACTTTTCAACGCCTACCACTGAGTAGCTTGCGAGCGTTGTGGCCAGCAGTTCTTGGAGTTAGTTGACAAAGTGCTCGCTGAGGCCTTCGGGGCTTCCGAGCATTGGCATATCAAATACTCCTGTTTCTACCACTTTGACCCGGTAAATTTACGATGCACCTGGCAATAAGGCAGCTGAATAGCATTAGCTTCTCTAGAGCTCGGTTTTGCGAGACTCTTGTAACATGTAATACATTATTAGCTTTATATGTACAGGACACTTATTCTTAGCCAATTTTCTAATTTTTAGCCTCGATGTACGAGTGTATGAATGAACGCAAAACTGAACTCCATAAAGCGCCATCAGCCGCTAGTACATTTAATTCCTTAGTAGAGCGCAAAAAGCGAAATAGATGTGTTGTTACCGTAAGACCTTTTGTTCTCCTGTGCTCTGTTGGGTTCCTACATTGTGTTTTACGCGTTACGCCAATGTTAGTAAGGTTGGACACCTGGGCCGTGATCTACCCCCACAACTTAGAGCTATGGGGTGAAATCTCGCTGTGCACTATCAATTCACATACTAGAGCCACAGATATGCCACTGATTTCGAGTTTCTGAGAAGAACTCCTAGACATACTTTGTTATACTACAATGTTAAAAAAGGTTTCCACTACGAGACAGCGTACAGGGCCATAAAATCTCGCCCACTCTCCCCAGCCCACCAAAGTAACTTGAGCAAGCAGACTCAACCTCAACTGCTGGAGTTCTATAGGCTGTTGTAGACAGCCTGTCTCGATACCCTGTTCGACTACGGGGATAAAACAACATCTGTCGTCTCAAGGAATTCGCGTTTACAAAGCCCTGGATCACTGGATCACTGCGATATCGACACAAAATGGCACCTAACAGTGATCGCTCAAAGGGTCAACCAACTCGCTCGGTACACAGCGATGATAATTTGATCATTGCACCCACACCGAAGTTGAAGGAGTTCGATGTTAAAATGTCCATTGAAGAGCTTCGCAAAGCTGTTACTGACCTCGCTCATAAGAAGAGTGGTGCGTACCACCAACTTGGGAAGCAACTTGAATTGGATGAAGTCGGTACGTCTAACCGCCCTGAAGCTAATGAGCCGGAACCTACCGCTTCTCAAATTTATACTATTGAGTTGGCCGTAGAGGACGCCGTAGAGAAGATTGTACTTGACAAACTCAATGGTCAGGCCAAATTTAAAAACGAACTGGACAATGAAGTGCACCCGGTCTTTGGAAAGAAACAGTGGCTAGATCTGAGCGAGGAAGAGTTCAGCATCATTACGCCCGTTCTGCGTCTAGCATCAATGTTCCTTTCCACACCTCCGTGCTGGGAGTTCTACGAGCATGTTGCAACCGGACTGTTCAAAACCAACTACTCCTGAAAAACAATGAGGATCTCGCTCTCGGGTACAACATGGTTAGTGAACTGTATCTGGATTCCCCCCCCCACGAGCCTCACGCCTGCAGAGAAGCGTGCAGCTATAGAAAGCGTCTTTTCCCAAATTATCGAGAAGACTCGCTTTTACTTCAATGGAGAAGGTCAAGATGCTGACGGAAAGTGGCTTTGGGTTGGTAGATTCAACCATTCTTTTGAGAACCCAGACATTTACCTTGCCCATGGCTTTTACGAACTCATGAAGCACTATAGCAACGGAGACAGCCTCGCTTCACTGACTTGTACTCTGTATATTGTCATGGTCCTTATCCATGAGGTAGCTCACGCTTTCATGTGGACTGCGCAGCGTCGTTCCGTTAGTTCGGAGTTGTTTTTAGAGCCACGCCTGACTCGCAATGAGCCCTACCAAGAAGCCGGTTGGACATGGGAACGCTTAACATTTGGATTCTCGATGCTATGCAGCATGCAGTTTGCAAAACAAATCTTCGCCGAATCCCTAAGCGCAGACATGCATCCGTCAGCAACGCACTTCGAGAGGCCGCATAAACAGATGGAAGTGTACTGCTCTGATCTTTCCGGAGAGTTCAATACGCCTCACTATGCGCCCCATAGGCATTTCTTCAGCGCTTCCAGTGTACCATATCTTGGCCGTACCGTAGCTTGGTAGTCAAAATACAGTACACTGGAAGCGCTGCATTCCTTGTCTGGCGCCTGGATCACAAAGTGGTTCTTGAAGGATACATGGTCAAAAATTACTGACTGTGGGCTGAACTTCATGCGAAAAGAGGCTTTTTTGCTCTGCAGTGAATGGAAGAAGGACTATCCTCTCGACATGTGGTTCACGGTGTATTTTACAGCTACTGAAGGAGATATCCCGGCTTTTTGCTTCCGGACCGGACACGCTAAATACGGTTACAATGTGGTAGACTTGAAGCTGTAGCGCTCCGCCGTGCAGAATGTATTGAGCAACAAGATTGACACGGATTTCACGGAGTCTGAGACCAATGCATATGCTCGACCCGATCTCCCAAAAGCTGCACCCAAGCAAAAGAAGCCAGCGATATCCGTTCTGTTCTGTGACAACACCTCAAAAGCTTTCGAGGGCCTGAACGTTGACAATTTGTCAAAACTCTTCAAGAATTTTAAGGAAAACCTTCAAGACAATGCGGAGGAACGGAATAATTTAGCCATCGACACTGACGAAACCCTTGCGAGCACAACTTTTGAGGGCCTGAATATCGACAATCTGTCAAAGCTGTTTAAAAATCTTATGGACGACCCTAAGAACCATGCAGAAGAGAGCAAAACCTCCACCATCAATACTTTCGAGGGCTTGAATGTTGACAATTTATCAAAGCTCTTTAAGAATTTTATGGCGGACACTAAGGAAAATGCTGAGGAGCGGAACGCCTCCGCCGTCGATACTGACGAAACCATTGCTAGCTCAAACGTGGAGAGGAACCTTACAGAGGTGACTAACCTAGACAGCAGCCCTGAAGATCATTCTCTTCCCTCCAACACCGACTATGCCGAGGCTCTATCTCATTCTGGTCCAGATTAGTCTTTTCTACGCAATCGATACTTCCATCTCGGCTTTTACGACTCGGATAGTGGCTCTGGTGACGGAGAGGACGATACCAGCGATTACGATTACGAAGCTGGTGAGGCTTCGGGTCATTGGGACAGCGTGGACTGTGACTCTGGTGGTTATTAACTAGGTTTCGTCGTTGAGGATGAAGGAGATTAAAAAAAAAGAGGAAGGGTACTATCGGGAGCTCTCTGTATGAAAGCGTATTGCTCTGGTGCGCTCTTCTGTTGCTGTGATCATCGCGTTTTTCGTTTGCTGTGTGTCGCATGATCTATTCAGGTTGTTGAAGACGATAAAAGAAAAGCTCTCTGTGTGAAAGAGACACCAAGCTGGTTCATGCATGAGTACCAAACGATTTAGACAGGAATCGCCTTCAATTTACGCCTATGTTAAGAAGTAGATGGAGAAATTTAAAATACCACATATGATTGTCATAACTAGCAAATATTTTATTTGACCATGATAATTGCCTGTGCATTATGTTGCAGTGGAGTTGGCGTAGGCATGCAATGTTCGACTATAGATAAGGTTGCTAGATGCTTTCTCTCGCATTAGGACGACTGGACAGGTCATTCAACTCCGAGCGTCGATGCGTTTTGTGCGGAAAAACGTGTCGGTCGGCCGTCGCAAGGCCTCTCTCGAGATCAAACAAAGTAGAGGTACAAAGTTGAGTAACTCATCTCGTGCCACAGCCTTGATCGATTTACCTAGATATCTCTAGCCAATAGACGTGAGTGAACAAGGGCCGTGGGCTGTTTCCGTTTGTAGCTTCTGTATCAGAGCCACCTGCGGTTGCAGTTTAATTCATCTAGCGGCCTTTACTTGGTTTAGGAAGGTACGTCCTCTCACGTTCCACCTACTTAAGACTTCTCCTACTACCCATCAACACCCTACGATACTCTCTGGCCAACGACTGTACAACCACCGGCAATTGTGTCTCTTCTTCACAATGCAGCTCACCATGTCGAAATACCTCGCGTATGTTCTGACCACCCTCTTTGCCCTCGTCCAGCTCACAGTAGCAAACTTCGACCTGTACCAGGTCCACGGAGTGCTGGCTACAGGGCCCTGGCCCGGTACTGAGATCAAAGGGTGGAAGGTGGTCAACGATGATCCGCGCTGCGACCAGATAGACCTCAACGCGGGATGGCGGAGCGCGGGGGATCTGAGTCACGGCCGCCGCGATATCCGCTGCGAAGGCAAGTGCGGCATCAACGATGTGAATTCTGACCCTCCAGCCTCGCCCGCCCTCGATCTCTCACTCTTGTCTCTCTCCCTTCGTTGAATAGGCTAACATAATATACAGCCCCCATGGCCTGACGTCAAGCTTGTCGAGATGCATTTCACCAACAATCCCCTCTGGCACTTCACCATCTACAAGGGCCGAGGTTACAACGTCGACGGGACGTGGCGCATGGGTCTCCTGGGTACCGACAACAAGCAATACGGGGAGTGTTTTGCATACGAGGGCCACGCGTTCTCCTGCAAGTACCCGGACGTCCATATACAGCTTGACGGGCAGCGCAAGTTCCGCTGCTTTGCCCAGATCAACGCGAACGACATCAACAATGCCTACAAGAACGAGAAGCCCGCGGATGGGGAGCAGAGCGATTAGAAATGATCTCCGGGGATTAATTGGCAGCGAAGGTTTTGTGGCACTTTGTGGTACAGTGAGCAGTGGCGGGAAATAGGGCGCCTCTACCGCTAGCCTTCGGCGATCGATGATGGGCATGTTTGCGTTATCCTGCAGAGGAGGGAATAAAAGAGAATGAATGAATGAAAATTCGGTACTGTAAAAGAACATTTAATTGCATGGCGTGACATATCATTATGCTTTTGGAGAGATTATCGCTTATCTATTGAATAGTCAAGTAAGATTCGATGGCCTATGAGCTCAGATCATGGGCGATCACTAGTAGTGCTTTTATCGAAATGACGGACTGGGAGAGAAGCCAGGTGCTAGGGCCTATTGCACCAACCAGGTGTCCTTAGAAGTCGGTCTAGGACCGCAGGCGTGCAATGCAAGTGTGCACGAAGAGACGACAACGTATCCATAAAAGCAGATGACAATGGAGCGGATTGACTTTTCCACCTAGATATGATCTTGCGTGGCACAAGCCTTCCGGGCCGGAAAGCCTTGTAATCCCATAATACGGACGCGCTCTTCAAGCCAACGTTGACCGAAAATGTGACCTCCATCTACTTGATCGCACTGTCAAGTCGGCGACAAGCTCAAGCAGTGAATGTGACTGCCGTGGAGTCCATATCCTCACCCGCTTTGCGTCCGTCTGGGATTCCAGCGCATTTGACAAAGTCAGTCGCATCAAGCTCGTGGATACAGCGGAACTTGCGCTGGGCCCACATATGTCGCTCTAATAGCCACGGATGGCCATTGAGGTGAGGGGGCCACCTACAGTCCCAGTCGACTCCTCCATATGCGAAGCACTCGCCCTGTGATTGTCAGCGTTTCGGAATCCAGACAATCGGGGTCAGTGTGAGCATCAGACGAACCTTCTTGTTGTTGTAGAGATCGAAGAGCGTCCACATCCACGTGTCTCCATCCTGGCGACCCTTGTCCTTGTAGATGGCTACGGTGGTGTCAGTCAAAGCAGAGCAGCTTGGAGGAGCTTCATACTGAAGTGATAGTCCGGTTCCTTGCAGAAATGCATCTCGACCCGCTTGATGTTCGGCCATGGCCACTTAGTCCAAGTCAGCTTCCTTCTGCTCTTACAGGCATATTAGATCCATGGCTTACATCGTCAACCCAGCATCCCTTGCCCTCGCAAACGACACCACGGCGGCCGTGGCTTACGTCAGACCGATCTGGCCAGAATTTGAACGGGTGGACGTCGTCGCAGTTGCGTGGGGTATCGTTGAAGAGCATCCAACCATCAGGCTGCTGGCCGAATTTTGATTCGGTCGTCTCTTGCTGCCCATGCATACGGTACATGTCAAAATTGCCGAATGTGACATGGACGAAGGCGACCATAATGGTCAAGACGTATGCGATCGTCGACATGTTGGGCTGTTGATCTCGCAGGTTTCTTGCCCAAGGATCAAGACTATGCGCAAGTCCGAGTTTGAGTGGCGGAAGGAGGGGCTTCTCATGGACGGGAAAGCCTTCTTATGGGAGAGGAGACCTCGGGAAGGCCGTGGTCAGCCACTAAGTGAGGGAGGGAAGCTAGTCGAAGTGAAGGCAGGTACCTTGCCGCAGACGCCGATAGTAGCAGGCGCGAACCCGCTATCTCACCCGCTTCTACAATGGCTCGTGAAAATCGGGTAGCTGAGAAGCAGGATGGCCGGTTCTCCAGAACAGTGTCGTACCTAAACAAAGCTCAGTGGGAGTAGACTCAGGTATGAATTCCCTCATTTGTGGCTCCTCTTGCGGGTGACGACCATTGTGCAGCCAGAACGCTAGTGAAGATACTAAACGGCGACTCCCCGCATATGGAACAGTTTCACCAATATCCGGAGCTTCTTTTCACCCGCCAGGCTCCTTTGGTCGATAAAAGCAATATCCCAGTAGTAGCATATCGTTCCAACCGCCGCCCTCGCCTGCATCAAGTGCGCGTGCAACCCCTGAGCCCGTTGACCGTTGACGGTGGATCGTTTTCCGTGATCGGCCCTGCTGACGCCTTTACTCATAAATCACCGCACAGCTTTCCCATCGCTGGTTGAGCCGTCATGACAGAACACACCCGCCTTCAGATCGTCTCAACTTCATCCGTCGCTCATAGTCTGACCATCAGCCCCAGCCGTGCCGCCCACATCCACATGGACATCATGAGTCAAGTGCGGTCCATTCTCTTCAACGGACCTTCCACGCCAGCAGAAGCCTGGATCTATGAGTACACATCGTTCCTCCGTGGTGACCCCAATGCCTCTTCTATCCGGTTTCAAGTTTCCATCTTGCAGAAGGGCTTCGAATCAGCCGCCATCGTGTTCCCTCCAGCGCCAGGTTTCCTCAGTGACGTGTGCCGCCTTATCACAATGTTGCCCATCAAGGCGGGAGAAGTAGTCGAGAGGAAATTGCTGATTGACTTGTTGAAGGAGGTAGCGCGGGAGTGTCGGATGGAGTGGTGGGATACGCTGCGGGAGGGTATTGCGATTGTGTATGGTGTCATGCATGCAGCGATGATCTACCGGGCGATTGGAGAGGAGAAGAAGAGGGAGGAGGAGTTGTGTGAACTCGCGGGAAGTATGACAATTCAGGTGGATGTTATGCGGGAGTTGGCGGAGGGGTTGGATTGGTTGGTTGGTTGGTTGGTATTCATTTTTCGTCTAGTTGATGGGGATTAAGTCCACCATCTCGCCTCCCGAAGGGCATATACGACGTGCTAAGCTATGGAATTATAGTACTAACGTACTACCTTAGAAAGCATTTCTTGCCTGCGCGGGTATTGCTACCATGTCAAGCTACAGCTCCCCTTCCCGTTGGGGAGACTAAGCAGTGTATGTACTTTAGGGTGGATCCCTTGTGTGTGTTCAGAGGCAGTTTAGTGCTGTGAGAAGAAAGAAAAGGAAAGAGTGAATAGGTGTGGAGAGCCGGTGCTCTGTCGAATCGGAGCCGTGGCTCTGCGCGAGGAGAGCCTTTGTACCAGGCTTGGCGATGCCTGTGTCGAAGGAGATAGGTGTAGTAGGAAGGCAGAGCCAGGCCTGTCCTTCTTCTTTATCCCCAAGAGTCGTATGATATAAGGCCAGGCTGGCTGCCTTGTTTGCGTGTTGTGTCAGGTCAGGGACGCTGACAGTTGGTCTTTAGAGAGCTGCGGGCAGCTCTCGTCGTTGTAGGTGTTGAGAGCCGGTGCTCTGTCGAATCGTGCCATGGCTCTTCGCATGGAGAGCCTTTGTATTTAGGCCTAGCAGGTGCCCATATCTTGCAAGAGCAAGGAGTGTCACGACTGTCTCCTTGTCTTAGCTGTGGTTGTGGCCTTCGACCGAACGTGAAAATCTGAGTGGCGCACGGGCCATTTTGAAAAGATTTCAGCTCACCAGGGAGCTGAAAGACAAAATAGGGCAGCGCGCCTGCCACAACGCCTGCAGCTGAAAGAGGACGCTGGAAAACAGATTTACGAAGGCATTTGAGTCGTGTTTTGACGAAAAATCGATGGATATCGACCTTTCGATGACCTGGAAAAGTTGATGTTCGGTGCGCGGAGGGGTTGGAGGATGGGCTGAAGCTTTAATGGGAGGCTTTGATGAGGATGGTTGAGGCATCGAGGAATGTTCCGGTTCAATCCTACTTCGTTTAAGATGATTTAGCTTTCATAGTAAGCTTTTCTGAACAGGTTGTTATACGGTCCTGCCAAGAATCGGAATGAAGTCACAATTTCATAAGCCAGGTAAAGTGAGCGTGACAGCGTTTTCCGAGTACAGAACAAAATGCAAAAAATGAAATTATTACACATGATTCTCTTAGGGCGCGCGTCGCGATATTGTGATGGGATGATGTTGTTTCGCGATCTGACGATGATGGTGATTGGTGTGCTTTTTTGAAGTGGTGAAGTCATGGATCCGTGCACGGAAGGCGCGAGTCGCGTTCGAACTTTTGTGCAGGGGCGGCAGCTCCATTACGCACAGCGTGACATCGACAAGAATGGCGTCGAACTTCACATGCAAAGCCTGCTCGCAGGTCCTTTCAAAGCAACCGACTTCGATTCTTCGGACCAGGCGTGCGTCTCGCAAAGGCTCAGGTCTCTATCGAGCGCAAACGGCGCGAAGCCTCTCGACGACGGCCCCGAGCTCATACCATGCGACAGCCTCCCTTTCAGCTGCCCATCCGGCATCACAACCGATTTCGCAGCCTGCGGCACCTTCAGGGAAACACAGCTCAACAAGCGCTCAAGTAAATGCCATCCGCGAAAACTTGAGCAATGCCCGCGGAAGCCCGCTGCGTGGGTTAGCAGGAAAGCTGCGCGAGAAGGCGCCGCTCATGACGGAGACGTATGTCGCATATGCTGCAACACAGAAATTGATAAAGGAGTGCACACGACATGCGGACTACACTATTCCGCAGGCGCTGGAGAAGAACGAGGAGATACCACGGGACGAGACAGGAGCACATTTGGGAGTCAGTGAGAGCTGGTGGTTCAAGGGTAGACATTGCATTGTATCTGAGAATGAGGAGGTGCTGACGGAATCACAGAACTCGATCTCGCGCCGACATTCATCAATTGGGCGCACGTCACCTTCATCCACATGTACCTTATGCAGGTCCGCTTCCGCATGTTTCCTAAGACGCATGCGCCCGTCTGGATTCAACACCTCACCAATCACGCTTTCTACGCCGCCGAAGACCGTCTCGTCGTATGGCACAAGCTGAACGCCAACTCACTCCACCAAAAGTACCTAAAGGACATTTTCGCGCAGTGGCGCGCGGTGCTGTTATCCTACGATGAAGGCATAGTGAAGGGGGATGCCGTGCTGGCTACGGCCGTGTGGCGAAACCTCTTCGGCGGCAGAGAGGACATCGACTTTGAGAAGGTGGCGCAGATCGTGGGGTACATGAGACGGGAGCTTTCGCGGTTAGACGCGGCGAGCGACGACGAGGTAGCGAACGGGAACTGGAAGTTCTCTGCAGGACCCGCGCAGGAGGCCAACGTGGTGAAGGTGTCCAGCAGGAGTATGGTGGGAGAGGCTCCCAGGCCTTGAGATGGGCTGAATAGTGGAGCTGCTACGCCGCGCTTTGTATGATATGTGTGTCAATGCCAAAAGACTTGTTTTAGCTGTCCAGAAACCAGAGGTTTTGTGCTACTATGCTACCCCAGGATGTACAACCTAAACGCCGGATATGGAAGGCGGTGGGGGGATGCGCGGTCCCTGCATGTACCGCCGCGTACAGGCCTTGGCGCGTTGCTCTTTGGTACCATTGCTCAACCATTGTCTGCCATAATCCACCGCAACTACACAACTCACCGCACGGCATACGTAAAAGAAACGAATAACCACCACCTGCAAGGTAGCCGCCATGGCACCGCACGTCTCCTCCGCGCCGCCCTCGATTCCGGGCTACCAGCTGCCTCACGACGAAGCCGAAGCCCTCAAGCACGAAGTAGCCAGTCTCCTCCACCGCGACAATCCTCGTTTTCCCGGTGCACAGCCCGTGTCTTTCGCGCGCCAACATTTGAGCGAGCTGCAACGCCGGGAATATCTCGTGTGCGAGAAGACCGACGGGCTCCGCTGTCTGCTGTTCCTCAACTTCATCGAATCCCCGGATGGCGCTTTCGAGCCTGTTACCTTTCTCATAGACCGCAAAAACAACTATTACGATGTTCGGCCCCCACTGCGCGTACCATATCACGGAGCTCTGTTCACTCCAGAAGCCTTCCTCTATGGGACCATACTGGACGGCGAGCTGGTGAATGACCTCTACCCAGACGGTACTAGAAAGCTCATTTTCTACGTCTTTGATTGTTTGTGCGTGGATAGCGAGAACATGACGGACAAGCCGTTGGACAAGAGGCTGGGGGCGCTGAAGGAAAAGGTCATGAAGCCTTGGCACTCTTTCTTGACGAAGAATAAACAAATTATGCCTCTGGAACCGTTCCAGGTGAAGGAGAAGGAGCAGCAGCACAGTTATCATATCTCCTACCTCTTCGAGCAGGTCATGCCGAAGTTGAAGCATGGCAATGATGGACTGATATTTACGTGCAAGGGTACGAAGTAAGTCTGCTCCCCCTCTTAACGAAAGCGCAAGAAGAGTCAGTCACTAACGCGAACCGTCGTGTGCACAGATACGAATTCGGCACTGATCAGCACATTCTCAAATGGAAGCCACCCCACGAGAACACTATTGACTTCAAGCTCCGCCTCGGCGAATTCCCTCTAATCGCTCCTTCCCCCGACGGCGAGGACCAATCGCCCTACCCCGATTACGATGCCATGCCCACGAAGTTCGAACTCCTCGTCAACCACGGAAGGAACGACTATCGGCCATTCGCCCACAACCTCTCCGTCACGCCGCAAGAATGGGAGATGCTGAAAGGCCTCAAACAACGCCTCGATGGCCGCATCATCGAGTGCTTCCGCGACACTAACGGCCAATGGCGTTTCAAGAAAGACGACGACGGCACACCGCGCTGGCGAGACGACAAGTCGGACGCAAACCACATCTCCACAGTGGAGAGTGTGCTCGACAGTATCGAAGATCCTGTAACCGAGCAGGATCTGCGCAACGCCGAGGGTACCATCAAGAAGGCTATCAAGCAAATGCAGGTCGGCGGCCCTGCACAGGACCACGAGCATGCAAACAAGCGGCGCCGCGTCGACGATTAGAATTTATTGTTCCCTTTCGCCACTAATGTCATCATCTGGGATGCACCTGCAGGTCGGTCCTTGTTTCGCTCATCCTGGGGTAACACAGAGGACGAAGACGAGACCAACCTTATTTGGCTGAACTAAATCTGTGGCTCTCCCTTTGAATGGACGAGGATCCTGGCGACCAACGCGATGTACAGACATTCTTTGTTCCCGTTTCTGTTGCGGAATGGAAGATTGCTCCTACGCAACTAAGCTGTCTCGAAGGCGGCAAAGACAAAGCATCGCGCCACGCGAATCGAGCCCATCGGAAGTGTAGCGGGAAGCTCATCTGGATACACGCACCTGTCCTCATTGCTTGTCGTCGCTGCAGGGTGGAAATCGCCAGACAGAGAAGAGCCCGCCCGTAAGCAAGACTGGCTGCGATATCACCGGGGCACGTCAAAGAGACTTCCGTCGTTCACATGTGGGTTAGTGCAGTTTTGCGATCGTTGTTGATACGACGGGAAATTACCCGGTGGTTGAACATGGTTGAAGATCCTATTATAAAAAGGTTGTAACTGCTCCGTAAAGCAAGACTTGTGATCAGAAGTTGGCTATGAAGATTCCGCACCACCGAATATGGCGGGCCATGATATTACCGTTAGTCGTTGTAATGAATGAAATAAGCGGATTGAGCCGTGATTTTGCAGAAAATTGGCTTCGTGATCGTATATAATCACTTTTTGGAAGAAGGATCATTGGATACTGTACGGGTTACAAGACTTTAGTCAAGATGTCTTTGAATGCAGGTTTGCATGTCACCTATCACAGCGGCAAAATCTGAACAGGAAAATAAAATGAGGAGAGAACAAACAGGAACAATCAGTTAGACGAATGCTTATTGTCCCCACATGGGCCGAAGAAGACTACATTGCCTTTCTATCCGCTAGACAGAGCTAGTCCAAATCTGAGAAAAACAGCATGTATTTCCCACCAAAAATTTTTTCCACCAAGCACCATAACCCTAAGATTCAGATCCCACTTTTGCTTTCCTTTGCCAATCGTCTTCTCATCGGGCTCATCCTTCCACCATGGCCATGTCCTCAGACATGAGGCCTCCGGAGGTATGAATCACAGAAAGGTTGCCTAAACCACCCCTCCAATTCGAGAATTCCGTGTACATGAAGATGGGTGTTGGGGTGTAAATGCGAATATGCTCGACCTCTATCCAGAAGTCGCGCAGCCGCCGAAGTAAGATACAAGAAGATGAAGTGCACACTTGATTTGTTATGCTGTTCGAAAGTTGAAGCGGGCACCGTACTGAGCCAAACAGAAACGAGTGTGGTTGCAATATCTGCCAGAGTGAAAAGCCAACATCCCGACCGAACGCGAGAAGAGAAAAAGCATGCAAGTCGTAAAATGGCGTGAGAGGCAAGGTAGGCCTGCTCCCCTTCTCTCTGGCGAAGTAGAGATGATGCAAGGAGATGATGAGGCGAATATGTCGGAGTCGCTCCGACATCCGACGTCAGACGAAGTACGTCTAGTAGATCATGTACCAAAGGAAAGAGCCGCTACGCTTTACAACCGGAGGTCATCGATGACGCATGATGTAGAGATGTAGGATGTTGATATTTCCGTCGGGAACTTTCGAACTCGCGCCGTACGTTTATCGCTACGTAAAGTCAGTCTGATTGCAATAATTGTGATTACGTGAATGCATAACGTACCCTGCCACGACGCTGGCTGCCTCCAGCCGCTTGCTGCTGTTGTTGAGGCACGTACATTCCGTAAGGATACATCTGTGGTGCGCCCACCACTGGACTCATGCCCTGTCCAAGAACAGCAGGTTGCATCATAGGTGAACCAGTGAAGCCAGGGGCTGCAACCGGATTCACGTTCCTATAGTCCATACCGGATACCGGGGGTTGGAAGCCGTTCATCTGCGGGTAGAAAGGCTGGCCCCGTGTCTGTGATGCAAGCAGTTGTTGGTACTGGAGTTGTTGCGGCCCCGTCATGGCCTGCATACCCGGCATGAGCATAGGGCCACTCGCACTCATGGGAAACTGCGGGTCGAAGCCATTTGAGTCCATGCTTGCAGTCCGCTGAAGCGCGATGGGGTCCATTCCGGGAGCACCGACACCTGGATAGAATTGGCGAGGCTCAGCGTGGGAGCCTGCAGGACTGTCCCGAGAAGAAGCGGGTCGAGTCTGGGAGTGATCCCGATGGCCAGGGCCACCGCGAGTGGATAGATTGACTTCGTCCATCAATCGCTTGTATCCCTGTCCTGGTTGTGCCTTGATGCGTGTCAAGACATTGCGCACGTTCTGAACAACGTCCGCACGGATCTTTTCGTCAAAGAAAGGAGTTGTCAACACCTTGAAGATCAAAGTGGCGCCACAGTTCTGATCAATGAGGATGTCCTCCAGAACCTGGTCATTGGGTGAGAAAAACAACGTTTGGAGAATGGTGTCACGAGCATCGGGCTCGTTCCGCTGGTTGATGATCTTCAAAACCGTCAAGTAGGCGACCTTGTGAGTGCACAGGTGCACAATGTGGGGAACAAGCCTGGGGGCGAGAACGGTGCGGCGCCTAGGGAAGTTGCAGGTATCGAGGAACCATGTGAGGAGCAAGGCACCGTTCGCATTAGTAGCAAGCTGCACGCTGTGGAGGGCAATTGCGGCGGCTACCATTCGCTGCTGGTCCTTGGTCGCATAGTGGCTCTCCAAGCATGCCCGCATCGCACGCGCGCCAAAGCGGCCTTGAGCAAGATCCCAAAGCCGAGCGAGCATGGCTTCGAAAATGAAATTGTTCAACGGCGCAGAATAGCGGAGGCAACCTTGCATAACGTAATTGCCGAACTGGTCGAGAAAGAGGGCCACAGCATAGGGACGGAGAGCATCGACAACCATCTTCTGCAGAGCAGGGGTTCTAGCGACGTCAATAATCTTTTGTGCCGCCCAAGTCCCGTTCTTGTGGATGCCAATCTTGGCCAGGTGGGGAGCGATCTCACGAAGCATGGCCTCCTTTGTAGGCTCAGAGCAGTATTCGAACAACTTCTGTACAACCGTGTTGCCCAGATAATCAGACGAAAGCTCAGCGATCTCTGGGAGCATGTTCATGGCGATCTCTTCAATCTCAGGCTGCGAGCAAGAGTTGTTGTCGATTCGCTTGCGGATCTCCCGCAAACGCGGCGCATCATGCACACGAGTGTGACTTGGTTCCTCGACTGGAGGAATCTCGGAGACGTAGTCATTGTTCTGAATGGCTTGCTCGAGCTGCGACGAAATACGCAGCTGCTCTTCGTCTGTGGCACCCAACTCTTTCACAATATTGACGATATCAGCACGAATGTCGTTTAGCTCAGGGGTAGTAAGAGGAACATTGGCACTCTCAGCGCGGGCGCCATTAGCCTTCGTGTTGTTGTTTGACATAGTCGCACCTTCGGCTTGGGATTTGGCCAATGGGTCGGGACTTGGCGATGGGAAGAGACCGTTGTGACCAGGGGTAGCTGCGGCGCTGGGAACCTTGGCATAACCGATGCGCACTGGGCCAGCACCAGGGAAAATTTCCTTGCCATTCAGCTGCAGCTTTGCCTGGATCGCGCTGTCAATATTCTCGTAATTGACGAATCCACAGTTCTTGTGCGTCAGAACACGGGTGGACTCAATGGGACCGAAAGCCTTGAAGATTACGTCGAGGGATGAAACAGTGGTAGATGAGGGGATGTTGCCGAGCCAAAGAGCGCGGGTCGGCCCCTCCAGAGTATCGTCACCGAGGTTTGAGCTCGGCTTACCGCCAAGCTGAAGGTTCTTTACGGCTTCAGTCAGGCTGTACTCAGCGTCTTCAGTCAGATCGGCGGCGGTGAGGCTGCTATCAAGACGAGACGAAGTCGGGTGGTAGCTTCGCATGAGATTGCGCTGAGACGGCGAGTCGAGAACGCCTGCAGTGCGAGCACGAGGACGAGTAGCGCTGGCAAAATTGGCAAATGCCTGAACTTCCAGATTATGCTGTCGAACTGCTTCGTGAATGGCTAAAGCACTGGCCTCAGCGGGGGTCATGGTCCCACTGTAGTTGCCGTATGCGGCCTGGTCAAGTTCGTCTTCTTCGTCGGCATATTTCTCCTTTGCGTTGACCGAGTACGAGCGGAAGCGATTGGCAGCAGCGGTTGCATTTTGGTTCATAGCGTGGCGTTGGCCTTCGAGAAGGAGCTCGATGTCCGATGGAGCCAGGGTGGCACGAGATGGCTGGGGAGTATCCACGAGGCCGAGATAGTCCAATGTCTTCACATCGGTATCGGCGAGAGAATCCCTAGAAAATGACGATTGAGGTGATGTGGGGCCATTTGAGGGCAGAGAGGCAATGCTTTGGAGCGTGCTGCTGCGGTCACGGCTGCTGGTCCAACCCGTGGAGAAGATGGGGTTGCCAAACGGCGATGCGGCCGGCGGCAGGAAGCCTGGTCGCTGCGGCATCGAGCCAGCCCGTAGACGAGACAGTAAGGCCGATTTAGCGGCAGCGTTTGTGGTGCCGAGAGCAGCGAAACCGGTACTCTCAGTTGGTGTGCCGGAGCCGGGTTTGAAAGGGCTCGTAGACGGCGTAGGGCGAGCCGTCTTGGGAAGGAAAGAGGATCCGGACAGCAAGCCTGGCGGTGCGGCTGAAGGGGAGAATCGAGAGGGAAGAGTGCCGGCGCGGGCACGGCGGCCAGAAGTCTGAGCAGCAGCGGGCTCGGGCATTGCTCCGTTAAAGTCGGGGAAACTCTCGCCGTTGGGAGACTCTGGGATGGTCTCTCGAAGCGGCGTGGAATTTCCGCTCGTAGGAGGACCCCAAACTTGGGGAGCGAGGCCTTCCTGCGCTTGGATCTCGCGAGCTCTGCGACGGACGTTAGCCAAAATGCGATCTAAGCGCGGGTTTCAGGGTGCGACAAACCGCTTAGAGTACAATCTGCCGCCGTATTCATGCGACGGAGACCCTGCTCCAAGCCTCGCGCCTGCAGCGGCACCCCCGAGCGGATTCGACGTGCTTGTGGAGGGCATTGGGAAGCGAATTGAGCCACCCGAGGAGGGAGGCTCGGTGGGCGAGGCGGACGTGGTCGAGGAGGCCGACAGCGGGGCCTGCGAGGTGAGCTGGGGTATGTAGTTGAGGTTGATGTGATGCTCCGGGCGGTTCGAGGGAGCCATTAGGAATTACAGACCCTGTCTTTGCGAGGAGTGGTGCTATTCGTCTAGAGGAAGTAATATCGAGGTACCAAGACCAGAGTAACGGCAGAACGTGGGTTGGTACCGGCCAAAGGAATGTGAGGCGAGCGGGCTACTGCCAGCGAGTCAACGCCGTTTGTGTGTGCTGCAAAGGCGGTGTTGCGGATTTTGCAGTACAAATATGCACCCCTAGGATTCGGCGTGCTCTGACGGGCGGCGGTGCAGTGCAGGCGGCTCTTTCGAATGCGGATGCAGCTGGTCGCAGGCGGGCAGGGCTGGGCGAACTGGTTAGAGAGAGTGCGGTGCAGACCTGGGTCGGCAAGCGTTGTGTCGGCAGAGGGAGCGCGTTCAACGCAGGCGAGGGTCAATCAAGGAGTGGACGGGCGGGCTTGGTCTCGTGTGTGATTGAGACACAGGTCGTCGCCGGCGGAGGCCCTGATTACGATACAGCAATAAACAAGCCGCGAGCAGCCTGGAGAAGCGAAGCAAATAGGAAGATTAAGGGCGATTAACACCTTCGCTCGATGGGCTGGCGGACAGAGACGGAAGAGATGCGGGAGCGCAGGAGGAGTGGAGGTTGGGTGCCGTGCAGGTAAAGTAACAATTCGCGTAGAATACTAGCGCTGAGCGCACTGGGCCAGGGACACGGACGACAGGACGACTCAAAACGCCCAAGCAAGCACGTTGAAGGGGCCGGGAAACGCGATCCTGAGGATGTACTGGCGCGGTTTGATGTTGGACGGGGGCTGCCGCCTGTTGATCTGCTCTGCTGCATGCCACTGCAGCGCACTGGACCGCACGCGCAATAGGGGGGCAGTGAGGGCGCTGCCGTCTACTCGTAACTGGCCCACCCGCACATGAAACAACGTCGAACGACACCGTCGCTGCGTCTGACGTGGTCCTGCCCCGCTTGCGACTGCCATTGGCCCTACCGTGGTATTTATTCTACAGATTCTCGGGAGCTAGTGCCGTTGCTTTAAGAAGCATTCTAGGTGCAGTGGGAGGAATCGCATAGCCCAGCGGCGCTGCTGGAATCCTCCTTCGCCATATCCCATCACACATCGCCCGTGAGTTTGTATCTCAATCAACTGTGCATAGGATACACCAATGGCATACGTCTAAACGCTGGATGGATGTCTGCCTGTCACACATGCTTCCGGGGTGTCCCTTCTCCACCATCAGTGCGGATTATAGACTACGAGTACATAGCAGCGGACGATCAGTAGCTGTGGAGACGAGCCATTATGCTCAGCCTGCACTGTGCCTTTGGGCTGCGCAGGACGAACTATAGAAGCTGGCTTTATTTTTAGCCCAGGTGCCCGCACACCAGGCACTTGTATAGCATTCTTCCGAGGTTGGTCCTACTCATGTCATGCGCCTAGGCACCATAGGAAGCGTTCCGCAAACACTATCCAGGTAATTAGACAGACTGCTTGTCAAACCGAACCAGATGTGCGGATTCCAGGGCTTCGAGCACTCGCAAGCGCAGCGGGCGCTAGGTTTTGGCTCCGCGACTCTCCTCGGATAGACAGCCCGAGCAGCGCTACGTTTCAGCGCACTTGGCGCATGTGAGCCTTTTCTACTTTCAGCATCCTGCAGATCGTGGATGCTTTTGTGATCTTGGTCACGTCAAAGTTCAAACCACTAACGAACATACTCCGTGCCTCCCACCATGAAACGCGCAAACGCCTGCGCATAAACCGACAGCCCTATTGCAGGTGTTGTACCGTCCGTTTTGCACCCTTTGCACGTGCATAAACGCCGTCAGGGCCTGACCCAAGAAAGCACATGAACGGAAACTTCCACGTCTTCCTTCTCGAAGCTCGACCGCAGGCTCTGCCCTGTCCAGTCCGCGCGCTAAAGCCAGACACTCGCTTCGTCTCAAGGATCCGCATGCACCTTCCCTCGCTGCATCCCACCTGATAGCATCATCCACGGCCTCAGCCAGCTCCCCGCGCGCATCATGTCCACGGGCCCAGCAGAGTGGACGAACATGGACGGCACCCCGCCGGTAGACCCAGACCGCCATGGCGGGCAAGAGACGTCAGAGGGCGACAGCAAGCCCGAGGCGCCCGGGGACCTGATGGTTGTTTCGCGTGCGCGGAGATCAAACGCGGGCAACCGCATGGCGACGCTCCTGGCCAAGTCGGCCGAAGAGGAGGAGTGGGGAGAGGAGTGGGAAGAGGCGGCCAACGAGGAGGAGTTCGTGGGCGACGATGCGAATGAGCAGGAGGACTACAACCTAGACTCATCGTCTTCCGAGGACGAGGACGATGGAGACGATGATGACGCCGGCGAGAAGGAGGTTCGCAAGGCAGAGCGTCAGGAACGGATAAAGAAACGGAAGCCAGCTACCAACCCGTTCGCCGCACGTCTGGCCGCCGCCGCCTCGCGCAAGCGCGTCAAACTCGATGTCCCGTCTACCTCCGCGCAGTCACCAGCACCGCCCGTGCCGCGACCGAAGAAGAAGTCTGAGCGGGCGAGCTGGATACCCACCGAGGAAGATGGGCCCATACGAACATCCTCGCGGAAGCAAACAATGGCAAACAAGGAGCACACGCTGGCGAAACTAAAGGAGAAGGACCAGCGTCGCGACGAGACTCTAGCCATGATGAAGGCGGCAGAGGCGCGCAAAGCCAAGGATGAGCCAAAGCCGCTGACCCAGGCCGAGCGTCTAGCGGAAGCTGCCCGCGTGGAGCGCATCAACAAGAAGACACTGCATCGCTGGGAGGAAGCCGAGGAGCAAAGAGCCGCCGAAAGGCAAGCCAAGATCGATGCCCTCAAGAACAGGCAGATTGAGGGGCCGTTCATCCGCTTCTATAGCGGTCCCGCCATCTGGGTCGACGACAAGATAAAGTACACAGGGAAGGATGCCCCTAAACTAGCGGATCTAGACGAAAAACTGAACAAGGAAGCGCCCGTTGTGGATTCGACAAATGGGCAATTTGCCTCCGGCGATCAGACGGACCAGCAGACATCTATTCCCGTCGATCAATCGCAGACATCGCAACCGCCGAACGTCATGACGACTTCGCAGACAGTAGGTCCACCGCCGACGTCGTCAAAACCCGACGTGACACTCTCGCAAGGGCTGCCCTTCTCGAACAGCGTCATGTTCGCTCCACCCGAAAACTCCGACTCTTTCCTCTTCGGCATGGAGCAATACTCGCAACCCCCAAACCCCTCCACCTCCGTCCCAGATCTCCCTCCGAATCCCTTCCTTCAATCCTCCCAACAAGGACTACCCCCGAACCCTTTCCTCTCGACCTCGCACTCTCTTGGCGACATCTCACTCACTTCCTCCCTCTTCTCTCAGCCCCAAGTCTCCACGCTCTCTCCCCAAGCTCTACTACAGCAGTTCCAAAATCCGCCTGCGCCACTGCCACCACCAGCTCCCCCACGCAAAAAGGTCATCCGCCGCGCACTCCGCAACCTCCTCATCCTTTCAGCCTTCCCCGACCTTGATGCTGCAGCACCAACGTCTTCACGCGCGCGCAGCACAGCAAGCCTGCTTAAGGAGAGAGACAAAGCGGCGCTCGTCCAGCTCTCAACCACGCTCTTCAACTGGAGCGTGCCCGAAGCTACGGCCTATGTTACAACTATGCTCAACGCACCCAAGACTAAAAAGGAGAAAGAAGCCCTCGCGAAGCCGAAGAAGGAACTCTGCGCCGTGAGCAACAAGGAAGCGCGCTACCGCGATCCGGAGACGGGCATTGCGTACCGCGATAGTCGGGCTTTTGGCGTGCTGCGGGGCGTTGTGGGCGGAGGCTTCGTGTGGTGTGGTGAGCTTGGGTGCTACGTTGGTGGCCGGGCGAAGCCGATGCAGAGTCGCGGGAAGGGGTTCCTGGGGATGGCGCCCGCAGCGGGCGTGCCGAGGAGGTTCTTGGAGATGGAGAAAAAGGCGCCGGTGAAGCCAGCTCCAGCTCCAGCGGTACAGACTCCTATTGAGCCGAAGGCTGTAGAGGCAGTGGTTGGTGAGATGGTTGATGGCGGTGCGGAGCCTCTGAAGGAGAACCAAGCCCCGGCTCCGGCTGAAATAGTGAAGACGGAGCAGGCGGCTACTGCTACGACAACTTGAGTGTTGTAGTATTTACATCGCTATCGAGCAGACAGATTACGATGATGTAGCTTGTTGCCACCAACCAAGGTAGCTCCAAGGGAGCCGGGGGCGCTGTGGTCTGATGTATCACCCTACATTCCTCTGTTGCTTATGTACCTCTATACCCATCATGATAACCAACACATGAAAATGTAATAACATCATGAAACGCCTCTAGCACCTATTTTAGTGTCTACAATGCCGTCGAAATAAGCTACGCGGTGCAACACTGTGACACTAGTCCGGAGTTTTGGCTCCACGGACTTTTTGTCTGCATAATCTGGGGTCCGGGAGGTTTAGGTGAGGTGCTTTGTTCGCGCGAGAAGTGTACATGTCAGCATGCTCAAACAGAATGGGTAGTTGGGGGCGGAACAGGGTGGATGAATCAGAAGATGAGTAGTACGGCGCTGAAATGACGTGTAAGGAGATGTTCGAATGCGGTGCTGTCCCAGGAGGGCGTGACACAAGATGTGCTAGAATAGGTAACATAACGGCCGAGCGTAGGGTGAAATTTCAAGTCCGTGCCACGAGGGTATTGTGCAGTATAGTCTGGTATAGCAGACGTGACCGAAGGCTATTCAAGCATTCCAGAGTTTGCTCAGTTCGTCGCGTCCTGGTATCAGAGCTCCACCACACCCTCACTTCATTATCCTTCGCAAGTATAAATCGACTCGCGCGCAGGCTAGTGGAAGGATTGTATTTGGGAAATAGAAAGGTCCATGATATGCATTGGATGGGTAGCTGACCGACTCATGAGATCTCAAACGCCGTCCCATCTTGCCGGCCCAGTGCAAGAGTTTTCAGGCATTCCTCGTAACTGTACACGATGATCATGCCCACTGCAACTCCGTCATGTCCATGGTGAACCACCCGAACCAGAGACCCGAATGAGACCCGACTCCGTCCCGACTGTCATAGCGCACCCGCTTATTTCTTCTTCTTGTCGCCACCCTTGGTCTTGGCCGTACCCCGGAACTCCTTCGACCGGTTCTTGCGTTGCTTGCCTGTGTCCCGTCAGTATGCCGCCTAAGTGTATATCGCCTAGCCGTTGTATGTGTGTACGTACGCTGCTGCCTGCTAGCCTTCTCGATCTTGGATGCCATGCCGTACCGCACCAGCCTGTAGTGGGGCTCGAACTTCTTCATGGCCTCGGCGCTGTCGTAAATGAGGGCGAAGCCGGTGCTCTTGCCACCACCAAAGTGTGTCTTGAAGCCGAAGACGGAAACATCGTCCTTCTTAGCCTTGTAGAGCTCGCCGAGCTTGCCGCGGAGTTCGTCCTTGGAGACGTTGGGGCGGTTGGGGTGGAGGACGTCGCTGCGTGCGCATTAGATTACCCCGCTCTGATATTGTATCGCATCCGGCGTCCTGCACTTACACGACCATCTGACGGCGGCCGAGGAGGGGGTTGTGGATGAACTTGCGCGTGCGCAAGGTGACCTGGGAATCAGCCATATTGGACGAGCTGTGCCGATCTGCGCGCTGTCAGAGGATATTCCGTGTGAATTGGTGACCGAGAGCGGTAGGAAACGTACTGAACGGATATCGATCCTGCTCTGTTAGTGGTGAGGTGGGTGCTGTTGGCGCAGGATATCGTCAACGTGAGAAGTTCGGCTATGTGGTTCGAAATTGACCTTGAGTGTGTCTTGGCGCTTCTCGCTTAGCATGCCTAGTTGGGTTTCGCGCGACTCGTATCCCCGAAAGCCCCCTCGACAACCACACACATTCCACAAGATACTGCGCGGCGCCCTCGAGTTGGAGAACAGCAATTATCAGTGCTTCGCCGAATACTACGCAACGTCTACCATGTTTGAGCAGGGTGTGTTGGCAAAGCTGGCTGTATTTCGCCGGCAATACTTCCAGCTTGTCGACCCCGCACAACTGCACTGGCCGGAAGGCAGTGCTCTCAAGGCTCCTGAAGTACAGTCCTGGGTTTATAGACATCTCTTCGATTCGGAAAAGATGCCTCCTGGCCGATATCGCCTAAGAGTGCTCAAGATGTTGATCTCCAAACTTGAGGATGCTATTGATGATCCGGAAGAGGATGTACGATTCACCTATCCATTTCCTTTCGTCTGCCCGTACACATGAATCCAGGATAGTGCCGGGCAGCAGTCAGATTGTGCAGTGGGTAGGGAAACAGTTCACACCATTCGCTCCGATGCCTTCGCTGTGTTACCTCGGGGTGGTCTTTCAACAACTGCGTTTGCGACACCGTATCAGAAATCGGACAGAAAAACGGCGCTCGTTTTGCCATTGTCTTCTTCTCCTCGGACAGTACAGCAACAAAGGTCTCCTGCAGTTACCGAAAATGTGCCTGATTTATTTCTCGTCCACTGTGCTTTCACGCTGCTGCTCTGGCATCATACTGGATCCAACCTACGAAACTTCTATCCCCACATGGAATACCACATTTACTAACCAGCGTAATATCTGTGGATAGGAAATATCTGACAATCTCATGATGGCTCTCTCATCTTCATTAAGTGGGAATACTCTGTCTGAAGCTGAATCCGCTCAACAGAAAGCTTACGTGACCTATGCTTATCCACGTCATACTATCGACGAGGCTGATCCACAGGACTTCTCGGTGACACTACACGAGTCCCACTCTGTAATCTCCTCCGCTGGGACCACCGGCTTGCGTACATGGGAAGCTGCATTGCTCCTCGGGCAATTCCTCTGCTCCGATCGTGGCAATGCAGCTGTCTGTAGGAAACGAATCTTCGAACTCGGTGCTGGCACTGGTATGCTGTCCATACTCTGCGCAAAGCATCTCGGTGTATCTGGGATGGTGGCCACAGACAGTGACGAAGCCGTCGTAGACGCGATCAAAACGAACATCTTCCTCAACCAGCTTGATGCATCTCAGGTAACTGTAAGCACTGCTGCGTTGCGGTGGGGACGACCTTTGAATGCAACCACGTTCTCAGAGGACTTTGGGATGGACGTGCCGGACGTCCTTCTAGGCGCGGATGTGGTAGGTCAGCTCTCAGCACTTGCGAACATCACTGAACCAGCAATTATTCGCAGACATACGACAAGATCGTGATTCCTGCACTAGTTTCGTCAATGCGGGAATTCTTTGAGCTGAATCCTGCTCTCCAAATCCTAGTCGCAGCAACGATACGGAACGAGCAGACGTTCGAGACCTTCTTGAACACGTGTAGTGGGTCTCCCCACAAATACATCATCCTGCGACGTGTGGTGAGCTGTTGCTAATTTCTGTGGGGTAGGGCGAAACCGCTTCACGCTGGAGCAAATCGATTTCGCACCAGTGCCAGAGCATCTCCAGGAAGGACCCTTCTATCCCACAGCGACTCCAATTCAGATCTGGCGAATAACGAGAGTGCACACGGCGAGGGATCCGTTCGCTTTCTGACCGCCTCGCAGACATGCATTCGCCAACACGTGGCAGCTTTGAGTGCGTTCACTCGGTGATATCGTGGAACATTTATTTGGTCGGATTGTTGCTCTCAAGCGCTTTAATCTTTCGTTGTTAGGATCCTTCGCGAGCGGAGCACCGAGTGGGCTGAATACAAGCGGCCATTGGCCGAGAATTGGATATTTCGCTGCCTAGCTCGTGAATGGAGCTCAACACTATCGTGCGGTGCTTGCAGGAAGAAAACGCTCGCTAGATTGCGGGGGGTTCTCCTGCCTCCTGCGCCGTGTCTACCCCGCAAAGCGAAAGTTTGTAGCACGCTGCGTGGTGAGCACATTCCTGACGTACAATGCGTAGACGACGTGGATCTATTACCTAAAGTACGAGCAGCATCGGATTACCGTAATGGGTGCGAGTACGCGTCCGGTGGTGCGTGAAGAGGTAGATGGGAGAATATGTTGGCACACATGTTTCCACTACCGGTTGCCAGCATCCATAGCGTCGAATACTGAAATCCAGAATTACCCCCCGCAACCGCGCAACCACGCCGCACGACGTGGATCCGAATGGTTCGGAATAGTGCCCGTGGCGCGATAGAGGATCCGATTCGCGCGATGGGTAAAGCCCTCATGCCCCCAAACACGATGATGGTCAGGCACACGCGGATAGCAGCCGATTGTGCAGCCTCAGTCGATACATCGGGGGCAATCCACTTTGCTAATAGTTCTAGGCCAGTACCTTGGTGGGTGCAAGTGGGGAACGACCATAGTATAAGACGGCGGTGTTGGCGGATTCTTCTCTTCGATGATGTGCTTGATGACCGGCGAGGTGTGATCGAATTCGCAATATTGAACCATCCCTCCAGCGGCGCTCGAAATAGCATCACCACTACCGACAGCGGGAGCGCATATATTTTACGCCCGCGGCCCCTGTTCCACCGCTGGGCTGTTATCTCTCCGCCTCTTCAGGTACGTTGTTCACTGTTTTGTGCGTCGTTTCTAACGGTTGACCCATTTAGATACCCGCTGCCAACCGAGGACGCGCAGGCATCGCTCGGCTCTCCTTTGTTTATCGATTCAGCTTATCACAGCACCCCTGGTCGCCGATCTGTGGCCCGACGCAACAGCTGCCGTGTCCACAATCAATTCCACGATCCGACGTCGCACTCTTATCAGCCGCCGTAAGTTTATCGACACAACTCCACCTTCTGCCCGACAAAGCCTTTTGTTGTGTCAACGTCGTGCCCCGACTATTGTTTCAGAAATTGCTTTGCTTGGTGCATGAAGTGAAGCGTGGCCTCAATCCAACCCAACCCGTTCCTGGCTTAACCCGTTTCGGCTCACAGATATCGCGATAAGAATCCCAGACAAAGCCCTCAGCGTCGTCATAGTAGCTGCGGCGACTGTGTCACCGCCTATCCGCTATTACTTTCACTAGACAAGATTCAATACGGCTGCCGGCCTTTGACCAGTACGCTGTCAATCTCACTGCGCACCGTGCGTGGCTATCCAGGGACGCCGTAGGAGGATTAAAAAGCTCACCGTCTTTCCAACACCCCGATGGCCACTCATACTCGTTATACGTCTTACTCTAAAAGGCCCTTGCCGGCCCACGCACGGCCATTGAAGCCTGCGCCGCTGTCCAAACGCACCAACTCTTACGGTGCAAGTAAGAAAGCTGTCCATAAGAAGGAAGAGGAGCCCGACGACGACGATCTCATGGCCACGAGCTTCTTGCAGTTTTGGTATGACTCATCCATGTACCTGATCGTTAGGCGGTGTAGCTAACAGTTGACAGTGCTACTTGCGAAAAACAAATTATTGTCCCCTGCAACTCTGTCCTTTACTGCTCAGAGAGGTGCGTCTTAAACATGCCCATGAAGATGTAATCTTGTGCTGACAGTCTTCAAGCTGCCGCAAGAAAGACACCGAGAAGGAGTTCATCTTTCTGTCCGACCAATCTCCGCCTCTAACACCCTTCTCCCAATTTTCCAACTTCTCCTTCGAAGATCTGCACTTTCGAGACATCGTCCCACCTCGCTCTCCCACCCAACTCCGCTCCAACCGCTCATCATGCGCCTTTTCCGAACTCTCTTCGGACGATAACGTTGGCTCCGGCGACGAGAAGGAGGCCTCACGCTACTTGCGCCAATATCATCAATCATCTTATTCAACCGATATGACCGCCACCATCCGCCCTCGCCGCCCTCATTATAGTCGCGCATCGACTTCGCATGTTAATTTCAGTGCTGCGCCTTCGCTTTCGCATACCCCGGCGTCGTCTTTTAGCTATTCGCTTCCATATACCCCGTCGACTAGGCCGCTACCGCCAAGGACGAACCCGCACAGCTCGAGTTATTCCCACAAGTCCATTGATCTTGTCACACCACTCACCTACCCTGCAACCGCGCCGTCGAGTCCGAAACCTTATTTGGTGAGAAGCGGCGCGCGAACTGTAACGTCTCTAAGCACCACCGAGGGCGAGATCACGTATGCAAAGTCGCCGATCACGTCTTCGTCGCCGGCCAACGGGAGTCTGGGTCGGTTGCTGGCTTCGACACCGCGTTGAGCGATATGTTTTTAATGCCTCATGCTTCGCTTCACGGCTATTGCACAATAGTTCCGGCGCTTTCAAGATAAAGATACGTTTTCCCGGCGTTAGCTCGTCCTGTGGGGCACAGTGGCTATTTTGAGCACAGCGCTGCATCTTCTATTTCTTCTTCTTATTCTTCTTTTTTTCGATGACAACAAAAGTTTTGAGTATGGGAGGGGCTGGCGTTCAGGTGCAGCCCCGAGGTTCACGTTATGTATTAGCTAGATACCACACAGCACCCCGAGGTGCGACGAATCATATGATTGGGAGGTTAAATCCCACACACATCATCTTCGATTTACAGTCTGGCTTCCGTCACTGCTGATGCTCGCCATCATTGGGGATGTAGGCAAGAGAATGGTCCGTCGCTTCTAGTCTATAATGTCGAGGGACGAATTCTCTCCGCATATGGTGGACGCTGGAAGCTTTTCTGTTCATCTCTCCTAAAAATCCAACGACCACATAGGACTTCGTGACCAAAGTTTCAGACGCTTTGGACAACACTCTGACCCGCCGCCCGCATAATGCGTTGCTATCCTCAATTCGTGCACAATTGCAAGACTGCGAAGCATAGAATAACTTTCCCAACACTTTGTGACCGTACACACGGCATCGATTCCAGACATCTTGACCAGCGCACAAAGCGCTGCGCATGAAGATTTGACGTGCAGTCGTTCGCTTTTGATCAGACATCTCGCAAGACGAATCGTGCACCTCTGAGAACTCGGAAATCCATAAATTGATATAAATAGCTTTTGTAGTCGGTCATGCTACCATTCGCATACGGCATTGGGAACTAGGTCTTTTGAACCGAAAGAATGTCACAAGATGATGTCGTGTGTCTCGTTCTGCTCGACGGCACATGGTTGAGGCGTGGCGTGGCGTCCTTTTGGTCCGGCAGTGGTGCGCCACATGCAGGATCAGATAGGTGTTTTTCGAAGAAGAGGCAGGTCTGGAGTATTTTTGTCTGGCAACTTGAGCACACATGGGATGGGGCACTTGCTTTTTGAGTTTCCGCACAAGGTTCTCTCCATAGGCTGGTCGTAGATGGTTTTACTCAGAGGTCTGGCGAGTCGAAGTTAGAGTATGAGAGTATCGTTCCAACATGTTCGGTTGCGTGACAGTTTTATAAAACGGCAGGGCTTCTTTGCATGGATGCAACTGCAGCCATTTATAGTCAGACAAATCCAGAGCAGACCACATGCATTGTTAACGGTTTCCTTTGATTTTCTGGAGAGGAAGTCGCACGATCCACATGAGACTAGCGACGCCGTCTTTGGACGAAGTAGAATTTCCATTCCTGGTCGCCATTCCGTAATTCTTCCTTATGCTAACCATATTTTAGTAGGAGCCGAAGAGGAGCAGAACATAGATCGGCCGGGCGAACATTTTTGATCCGTGAGGTCGCGTCCACGATCGTCGGACAACATTTAAGATAGGGTTTTAGGTTTTGGATTTTCGGGGTGGAAGCGGCACAGTCCATCAGTTTCCTCCCTGCACTTTTGGTTTAAAAGTTGAGAGATCTTAGCCTCGCAAAACATTTCGGAGTCCTTTGCAATTTTTTCATGTACTGGTCAAAAAGCTCCGCATTACTCGTATTGGAAGTGAATTTGGGATAATGATTGGAGGGAGAAAGGTAGCCCAGGACATGGCGAAGATCGTGTCCTCTCTTGATGAGACCAGGGGCGTTTGTGGAAGATTTTACGAGCGACCGGAGTGTGCAGCACATGTGTGATGACTTTGGTGTTTTTAGTGCTCTGGTAGAGAAGTGTGCGTAGTAAGAGTGTGGAATGCTGGTGGGGCTTTATAAGCGCTTTCCCATGGCATTCATTCGCATCGCTTTGGTAGCATCTGAACTTGCGCAATGAGCAGCGTTGTGTGCGCTGTAGCAAACAAGGCTGATCGATACTGGCTACTGAAGGATGAAGAATGTTTGGTATTGCGGATTTATTTTGGGTCACTGTTCAGTAGCTTCCTTTACTGCCCGTATGTCAAACAGTGTCCCTTAAACTGTGGCCAGGGCTGGCTTTGCAGCATTTGTAACCACGCTGTCTGCCGTCACACGCCTCGCCATTTCACTCTCACTCTTTCTCTTCTCTATATCCATCGCCCATGTTCCTTCCGCATTCGCTGCGTTTCCTGCCATCGCACATACACTCTGTGTAGGTATCGCACGAACGTGCTTTTCACTCCTAACGACGCTTCGAATGACATTACTGCCAAAGCTACCTAGCGAGTCGAGGAAGCGTCGCCGCCTCGAGGTGTGAGGCCGATAAGTTCGTGGCGGTGCCGGTAGTTCGTCGACCTCAGACACAGTGCTTGCTTGTGAATGGGCGAAACGCTCGAGTGTGGACTGTCCCACCGATGTAGAATTGAGGTCGCCGTTGCGATAGTGACCTCTCGCCAATGCTTGTCCAGCACGGTGCGCCGAGGCTAATACGTACGGATTGCATTTCTGTTGAGGATGACCTCGGGGGAGAGCAGCTTCTTGGTGTACCCAGAAAGATTTGCGAAACACTGGGTGTCAAGTCAGCATGAGGTGAATCAGATGAGCAGAGCCTTACTTGGGCGGAGGCTGGCTGAGTTGACAGCTACCATAGCAATGGACAGCTCACGTGTTCCCCAACGCGCGATGATGCGAACAGTGATATTTGGAACAACTGTTAACGAGACGCGAGTGACGCATGCAGCCAACACAAAGATACCCGAGGAGAGAAGGAGAAACACCATACAACGCTTACATAGTGGAATCCTTAGAGTCCACAGAAGAGGTACGGGGATAGCCAAAAGCAACGCATCTGTAACCGCGTTGAAGCAGCTCAGCACAATAAAGGCATATGGCGACGCCGTACAGTTTTTGTCTGGCAATGGCTGGACCTGAAATCTCTTTTTAAAGGGCAAACACAACAGAGTGAGTAGGAGCGTTGTCGCGGTGAAGCCGCAGATGCATAGGACGATGGTGAACTTCAGCAATTTCTTCTGCCATGAGCCGAATGCAAGACGTCGATAGAGGATGATAACAATCGCTTTGAGACTGAATACCTGCGGAACCCAAAGGTAAAAGGTCAGTCTACATCTCCGTAGCAAGGCACGGCGTTTGATTCTTGATCATGCGCCACTACCATGCCTTCACTCTGTTTCCAGGGGACTTGCCATTGTGATACTAAGCTCTGTCAGCATTGGCCTAGACTTCACGTGAGTTTTCGCATACTACTTACTACGCATACCAGGTAATGACATAGAACTTAGTACCCCACTCCACCTGCTTGACTTTTGCAGGCGTCAGAGCCCATACTTCGTCCGGTGCGTAATCGATGTTCGTCGCCGTGTAATATGTGCAGTGGATGCCGGCAATGACGATCGCGAAGGCAAACAAGGCTACGAAAGCAAAGCCATCGTCAATCTGCAGTCCGTAGATACCGAATATGCGTATTCTGACGGCAAAGCGCATCACAACCCACAAGGACCCTAGCGAGAACAAAGCCCATACTTCAGGCAAAAAGTGTTCACCCTTGACCGGAGCCATGCTTGTACAGGAAGTTTTCTTTCAAATTTCCAGGACGGGGTACCGGTAAATTATCTGCTGGTTGCGAGCGGCACTACTGCTAAGGTCATTAGCCAGTTGCTATCGTATCGAGATCAAGATATAGCATGAGATTTAAGAAACTCCGAATCAAAATTCGATGTTCTCGTGTCCGCATCGCCGTGATTCTTTCGCTTCACTTGCCATCTTATGTTGCGGGCCAGGTTAGGCACAACATCGGGAGTAGGCGCTCCCGTAGGCCACTGCGGAGGGTGCTCCGAGATAAGAGATGTTGACTCGTCAATACATGAGATCGCCGGGCCCAGCCATGCAGCCAGCTACGGCGGGATGCCACCCGGGTCTAGATCCATTGGTCAGCGATGAAGAGCAGGTTGACTCCATCGTCACAGACTATGGTCGCAGATAATGTCACTGCCTTGGCAGACAAAATCAGTAGCGTGTCATATCGCAACATTATCTATAGAATAACCGTAGCAAAAAGGTATTTTTAGAGGTAGCCTACAGCAGATTGTATTTATTCTACCTAAGATATATATATATCTACTTCTATCTTAGACTTAACTAATTTTAAAATAAATATAGCACTATTTTCTATGTAAGTATAAATAATTTTATTAAAAGTAAATCTTTTATATTAGGTATATGTAATCATTATAATAGCTTATCTTACTTTATTAAAGGAGTATTACTAAATATTTCAATAAAAATATACTATAGTAACTATAAAAATATAATAAATCCTAACTTAATATAGGCAAAATAAGGTATTTTAGAGGCCTTAAGGGTATATTTGGGGGTCTTAATAAAGAGACAGTAATTAAGATAAGTATATAAAAAGCTATTTAAGTCGTAGGTAATAAGCTAAATATAATAAGTATTATAAAAGTCTATAAAGGTAGCTAACTTATACTATAAAAGGTATAAAAATTATACAGAAAAATAAATTAGAAGGAAAACGTTTCTACTAAATATATTTATTTTATAAAAGGGTAAGCAGAAAATAGGTGTATATGAGTAGAATAAATTAAGGAGCCAGTAGTGTTAGGAAAGGCATTTATATATTAGTGTGTTAAGGTGTTAGCTAAGGGTGACACAACGAAGAACAATGAGCCGCTACTGCGCTCAGAGAAGACCGGAATGCACAAATACGACGCATGTCGAAATGGGAGGCTCTATATCCGCAGCACACAATGATACGACACGTAACCCCCCACTGAACCATATCGGCTGCATCTTTCCTCGTTATCTCTATCACTATCCTGTAAGCTGGTAATTGTATTCTGCAGTACGTCCAAGCCGTGTGCAGAGATAGCGTTCGCAAAACGTGCACTTAACCCCTATGGTGGGTCGTGGGCCGGCGGCTTAGCGGCCGCTCTAAAGTGTACAAAATAAAAGCCTTGTCTCCTTGGATTCTCCATGGATTCTCCTTGGATTCCCCTTGAGTTGATAGGTGTTCTAAATAATTCGTTAACTTTAGAGCGGCCGCTAAGCCGCGGAACCACCGGACCTGAAACCGCCTATCTGGTTCATAACTCAACCCCGTACGACTTGGATCAGCACTACACGGTAAACAATGTTGTTCTTCAGTAACTGTACACGCTCTCCAAGATGAGCCGAGTATCCAAAGACATCCTGGATCATTAAGCGCTCAAAAATCGCAGCGATATTCGGTCCAAACTCTCACCCTCTGCAATGTTTTCAAGTAGTGCTCGAAGTAGAACTCATATCCATTTTCTAAAAGGCGGTATCTGTCCGAGAAAAGGGAAGAAGTGAAACCAGTCCCACACACGCAGCCCTGGGCATTTTCAACAGAATTCGCTGTGAGCGTAGGGAGTGTGAGGCAGAAGCTTCTCGTAGGAGGAGTTCGGGTCACTCTCTATGATGTTACGTCTAGTGTCTCTCTTGCCATTCACGATGCCATCAGTGCCCGGAGCATTGAAGCAAGCTCCGTTCTTGTCAAGACGCTCCGCAAGGTAGTCGCGCGCAGCGTTCAACTGGTTACCCATGCAAGCCGCATCTTTGCCAGTGTAGTGGATGGGATGACCGTTGATGTCGTAGTTGGGGTATGTTCCCACCTGAGCAAAGTCCTCGGTGGGGTTGTTTTTTGCATAGCCGTCGGGCACGCAAGAGTCGGCATTGATGGCGTTGTTGAAGACGTCTCCGTTTGAGAAAGCGAAGCCATCTCGGTCGTTGCAGTGCATGCTTTCGTGGGAAAACCAGGTTTTGGACGGAGCCCGCCGCAGAAGATGGAGTTGCTGTCTGAGTAACCGCCTCCTCCGCCGAAACCGTTCATAGTGATGATGTGGAGGACATAACTGCGAGCACCCGGTGGAACAGTGCCCATTCCATCGATGGTGTCTTGGAGGCTGAGCTCAGCATTCGAGCATCGGCACAAGTCCCAAGGGTCACGACCAGAAGGGCAGTCCTCATATGTTACGTCATAAATCTCAAGATCGCGAAGCTCGCATTTTGGGCGGGCGTCTTCGTCACTGATGGCCTCTCTGGCCTTGTCGTAACAGTTCTGGGGGTATTTCCCGGCCTCCCATCGCGTAGCAGTTCCTTTGACGATCGGGGGAATGCGAGACGGGTCTGCGGTGAGAGCATCGAAGTTATCCAATAGAGCAGTCTTGGCCAGGTCCCACTGGGTCAATTGCGACATGCCATGGGCGAGAGGAACAGTGTGAGCGCGAATACTAGGAGCCAGCGCAAGCGCAACACCAGAAACAGTAACAATCGAACCATGATGAAAAAAACTGGCAGAAAAAAGCGACAAAGACGGAAATGATCAGATATTGTCACGGTTTATGGCTCTTACCCTCTGAGATGGATACTCCTACCCTCGCATGATTGCTACTCACTCTGTTGAGAGTACTATGCCTATCTGGG
>ML976697.1:606440-622354 GCA_010015655.1 Bimuria novae-zelandiae CBS 107.79 | reverse complement strand
GTTTTTAACACTAACAATTTTTTTATATACTATTATATTATTATTTTATATTTTTTTTTATTATTATTTTACTACTGTTTTAAACTTCTTACTACTATGTTTCTAAACTTTTTATATTAATTTTATTATATTATAAATATATTTAAATTATATATTAATTTTATTAAACACCTTTATTATAAACTATTTATTTATTATTAATTTACTATTTTTACTATTTTACTACTTTGCCTTTTACTTTATTTATTAATTATTTTTATAATACTCTACTTTTTTTATTATATATTTTTATTATTATTATATTTTTTTATTTTTACATTTTTTTTATATATAAATTTTTTATATATATAAATTTTTTATATATATAAATTTTTTATATATATAAATTTTTTATATATATAAATTTTTTTAATCTTATATATAAAATGTTATATTTTCCTTTTAAACTTTTTTCTTTTTATAGTTTTATTATTATTATACCTTTTTACTTTTTTATTCTTTTTACTTTATTCAAAACTTAAAATATATAGCCAAAATATAAATAAAATTATATATTAATAAAAAAACCTTTTTTATTTTTTCCTCTATACCCCTACTCTCCTAATAATCGGGTGATCCAACAAAACTCAGCCACTAAACGGTTACTCTCTACCGAATCAAATGCCTGCTTTGTCCCTAAATATTAAACCAACCTATCTATTAACGATCCATGAACCCTCTCACGTAATAATCTATTAACCTAATAGTTTCTAACAGAATCCTTGCTACCATGCACGATCCCTATTAATCTACCTACTAAAACGCTATAATACTAGCATTCGCCGCCTGCTGCCTGCCAATAACGCCCTTATCTATTCTCCTCCTATTAATAGCACATCTCCTGCGGCACCCTGCACTAAAAACAACCTAAATATGGCTCGTACTAGATCTACTACTTTATCTTCTTAATTAGCTCCTTTGCCTGCTAGCTCTTTACTTACTAATATTACTAAATGTCGTGTGCGCTCTGTCTATTGCCCGCACCCTTATATATCCTGTACTAATTTACCTACTACGCTAACTAACTACGTAACTATTCTATACTAGCGTACGTCTCTTACTAGTCCTATATAAACCTCTATCGCGGACCCTATTATGTCTACTCTTACTATTAGAACGCATGCTATACTACTTCCCTTTTGGTTTTCTTATCCCTCTTCCTCTTTGCTTTAACCACGTTTATCTCTTCTCTATTACTACTATTTTTATTACTACCCTCCTTGCTCTCCTCCTCTTTCGTCTCTTTGCCTCCTTTGCAAATATCGTATTTCTCTTCCCCCTCTTCGCACCCTACCCGCTCTGTTTCTCTGCAATCTAAATACCCGCCCAACACTACTCGCCTACACGTCGCCGCCTCGCCTTCTCTTACTAACGCTCGCACTAACGCATGCTCCTTCTCCTCTTACTTATTTTTAGCTACTTGCTGTGCCCCTTCCTGCACGATTATAACCGCCTCGCTTTATGCCCTATCTTATCCTGCCCAACTGCTTTTCTGTGCGTAATCCAACACGGAAAACGGCCAATTAATGTAGACAATACACTAGATATTAGAAATATTAACGCCCATCCCTAACGCGCTTGTGGCTATAATAACCCGCTTATTACCTAATATAAAATTTTTTAACATGCTTGCCTTACTAATAGCGTCGTAGTAATACGCATGGCACCCTAATTACTATGCTAACACCTTAACCTTGCGCACTAAATTACTATATATTACTACTTTACCTTGCCTATACTTACGTAACTTTTGCTATACTACGCTTAATATTATCCCCTCTACCTCCTGCTTCTTCGCTGCCCTCCCTACCTTAATTACCTAGTATGCTACGTTCGTCCGCGCCGTCTCTACTTAGAACACCTTAACCTAGTTAGTATTAAAATATATTTATTAGAATAACTTATTCTCTTCGCTAGGCAATAATATTACTATTAATAACACTATCTACGTCTCCGCAGCTACTAACTTGCCTAACTACTATATTTACTTGCGGAATGTGTACCGCCAATTTAACATAATATAGCACTTATTAATTATAATCTAGTCTAACTATCGTGTTACTCTTAAATAGTTTATAAATGTAGTAAACCCCTGCGTAATAGTTAACTTAAGCGTTACTAACACTATTATAGCTACGTTGGGCGGGCGCCGGCTCTCCTACGCTATATATAATATCCCCAGCTTTTTACACTATCGCATTATGTTGCCTCGTAATGTAATTAACGGGATAACGACGATAGTCGTGCCGCCCTACTTAGCCTACACTAGTAATATGAATAACATGCTCTTGCCCGCCCCTATTGGCATTACCGCTACCACGGGGCTCTCTCTACCTATAATAGTATTAATCGCCTCTTACTACACGCTTTAAAATGTTACTATCTTGCCTACTATCCTTTATAACTACTTGGCGGTGTCTATCTTTCTTAACCTTTCCTACTAATCCATTCTAGTCTTGTTTGCCTTACTCTTAAACAGCGCCCTCTTTCGCTTCCTGCACCTATCCTCCTCGCTACTATTTAGCGAAAACTTTAAAAATTAATGCTAATCTATGCTCGATATCTAAAACTACTACCGCCTGTCTACTATCGCCTTAGCCTACTCTATAATATCTTGTACGTATACTATACCCGCCATATGCGCCGTGTGCCTGGCCTGTAAATCCGCTACTAATGCTTTTATATTCTCTTTGTTTTATGCCTCGCTTTCGTCTCCTTTTTTTGGCTAAAACGCCGCGGACCCGCGCAAAAACCGTTAACTAATACTAATAGCGATCTTATAGTACGCGGCAATTATTAATAGCTAGCCTAATCTAATGCTAGTCTCGCGTTTTAATACCTTTTATAATTAGTCCGTCGTCCACTTGCGCTCGTTGGGGTTGGCTGGCCATATATATAATAAAATTACCTCCTTTTTCCACACTATCGCCTCTATCCGCTGCTGGAACGGCAACACTAGCCATATATAATATACTACTAACTCGCCCACCTCGCGTGGCAAATACTAGTAAATAATCTTAACGTTACTACTAACGGCATACCCTTTATAGTATCTCGTTACAAACACCACCTTGCTATCCTTAACAAATATATTACGGTGGCCCCTTTTAACTATATTGCTATGCCAGATACTTATAATCTCGGGCCCTTTGGCTAGCTACCCGCTTATAATATATATTAACGCGATTAACTTCTCCCTAAATATAACTACCCGGTCCATGTACCGCCTAACCTCTTACTAGTTAACGCCCGAACGGGTGCCTAGCTTTATAAACTAGTCCCTAATCTAGGCATCCTGGCCAACCTACTTATATAACTACTACTCCCTATCTACGGGCATGCGGGTGCGCTGGTCTTTTAAAAAATTCTACCCTAGTTACTTATTAGTTAAATTATCGCGTAAACTCTCCTACAGGATGCTAGGGACGGGCTCGGCGGACAGGCTATTACTAAATAACAAATCCTCTATTAATAATTACTAACTTTTCTCCCTTAACCCGTGCACTATGCTGCGGAACTAGGCCATAGTAAACTATAGCTTCTTGTATAATAGCTTGTCCTACCCTACCTACTCCACATGGCTACGTAACGTCGTGTTGTAATAAATCTTTAGCCTGTACGTTTATAAATCTAATATCCACTACATGGGGCTGTGGCTGCTGCGCACTATAAACCTGTCTATTATCTACTAGACCTGCTATAAATACCCTTTTAGCTAGCCCCGTTGCTGGGTGCTATCCCCATCGCTCTTATATACGCTATCGCTATCCATATTATCTCCTATAAATGCATTTAACAATTCCAACGTCTGCTGCACTACTATAAACTAGGTAACCTTAATAATAGCTAATAAAATAGGCGGGTACTATTTGGCGCCCTTCTACCTATCCTCCTTTACCCCTAACATGGCTAATGCATATACTAACGGGCTATTATACTCTTTACGGGTAATAGACTAGCTTAATAATGCGATGCAAAACGCCAAACATAATTTCTTAATGCTTAATAACGCTTTACGCTTACCTATAATTCTAGCCTTCTCTACCTTCTACTTGGCCTCTATTTCTCCCACCGCACTATCTGCATTATCTATTATTGCCTTATCTACACTATTGTCTCCGTTTCCCATTTCTTTTATCTCTTCCTCCTCTTCCTCTTCTTCCTTCTCTATCGCTCTTCCTACTACCTTTACTAACGCCTTCCACGCCTCGCGCTGCCACTAGGTAAACTAGTACGTAGGGCTCTTCCACGCGTGCGCTTGCTATATCTACTAAAAAAACATTAATATCTACTTCTACAATTAGGCATGGTTACTAACTACCTTCTTGTTTATATATAGCTATAATGGCGTAAACTACGTCTGGTGCTTCTCCGTCTAGATTACTTTTAATCGCACGAATATCCCCGTGCGATAGATAATAGACGCCTAGCTAAACTACACTAACCTATCTATAGCCTCTTATATAGCGGCCGCCACGGGCTCCTCTTTAGCTTTAGGCTCTTTTACGCTCGCTAATAATTTAGGCCACTTTATGCCTACTAAATATAGTATTTACCTAGTTTACTCTAGCTACGGGTTTACCTTATCTCGCGCGCCGTCCTAGATTATTATCTTAGCCCACTTTTACACGTTGGCCCACGCCTTATTTATATTCCTGCCAACGCTTGCCTACCTGGCCTCGCCGTCCACGGGTTCAGGGGTGGGTTTGGGTTAGTAGACCTCGAAATACTGCGAACCGGCGCCCTAGGCTAATAATCGTTGGCAATAGACGCGCCTCTAACCCTAATTACTACGTAACTATATGCTTTGCTTCTCTAATTAACGTAGATGGCCACCTCTACCTACTAGTAACTAACTGTAAACATGGCGCTAATAGTTCTTTATAACGCGGAAACTTCAAATAATCTAATAACACTAGCCTAGGGCTAATTAGCACATTAATCCGTCTATATATACTAGTAACTAGCTAATAGGTTTAATGCTCTAACTAGGCACCTCTAGCTCGCCAGTATACTAGAGTAAACTAGCCTAGCTACTAAGCTTATTTACTACTAACTACGCTCGCGTGCGCCTAACACCCTAATAAATCTATTATAAATAGTTACTTATCTAGCTAGGCTAAACCCTATACCTGCACTCTTTGCATATCGCTAATAAATATTTAGGTAAATATTCGAAATACTCGCTTGCGATGCTACTCTTTGCTATAATGGCGGGCTCGACGCTACTACGAGTGGGTTCTAATAATAGGTCCCTATCGCACTATATGGCCTTTTTAACGCGTGGAATTCTTTATAACTTAACGCGTCTTTACTTATACTATGCGTTAGTCTCTATTTCGGAGCTGCCTCTGGTGTCTAATCGCCGCCTTATCATGTTTACTCTAACCCTAACGCGCAACCCTAACGCCTATAACTATATATTATTTAGTACTATAAATTGGCTAGGACGTGTAACTTAGTGTGCTAAATCTATCACTGAAATTTTAGGTTAATTAGACTACAGGAACCTATCGACATGTGGGGTTAACTATCTTTAACATACGGGCTACGTTCTCAGATATACATAGAAGAATTGGCCTAGCGCGGATATTCTATCCCTAATAAAACCAGGATTCTATCGATATATAGGGCTACATGTTCATGCAGCCCTGGGTTAGAATGCTAGGGACGGGCTTAGCGAACGGGCTGTTGCTAAATAATAAATCCTTTATTAATAACTACTAACTCTCCTCCCTTAACCCGTGCACTATACTGCGGAACTAGGCTATAATAAACTATAGCTCCTTATATAATAGCTTATTCTGCCCTACCCACTCTACATGGCCGCGTAACGTCGTGTTATAATAGATCTTTAGCCTATACGTCCGTAAATCCAATATTCACTATATGGGGCTGTGGCTATTGCGCACTATAAACCTGTCTATTATCTACTAGACCTGCTATAAACACCCTTTTAGCTGGCCCTATTACTAGGTGCTATCCCCATTACTCTTATATGCGCTATTACTATCCATGTTATCTCTTGTAAATGCATCTAATAATTCCAACGCCTACTACACTACTATAAACTAGGTAACCTTAATAATAACTAATAAAATAGGCAGGTACTATTCGGCGCCCTTCTACCTATCCTCTTTTACCCCTAACATGGCTAATGCACACACTAACGGGCTGTTATACTCTTTATAAGTAATAGACTGGCTTAATAATATAATGCAAAACGCTAAACACGATTTCTTAATACTTAATAACGCTTTACGCTCGCCTATAATTCTAGTCTCCTCTACTTCCTACTTAGCCTCTATTTCTCCCACCGCACTATTTGCGTCGTCTATTATCGCCTTATCTACACTATTATCTCTATCTTCTATCTCTTCTATCTCTTCCTCTTCTTCCTCCTCTTCCTCCTCTATTACTCCTTCTACCGCCTTTACTAACGCCTCCCACGCCTCGCGCTACTACTAAGTAAACTAGTACGTAAGACTCTTCTACGCGTGCGCTTACTACGTTTACTAAAAAAATATTAATATCTACTTTTACGGTTAGGCATGGTCACCAACCGCCTTCTTGTCTATATATAGCTATAATAGCGTGAACCGCGTTTAGTGCTTCTTTATCCGGATTACTTCTAATCGCACGAATATCCCCGTGTAGTAAATAATAGACGCCTGGCTAAACTACGCTAACCCATTTATAGCCTTCTATATAGCGGCCGCCACGGGCTCCTCTTTGGCTTTAGGCTCTTTTACGCTTACTAATAATTCGGGCTACTTTATACTTACTAAATATAGTATCTACCTAGTTTACTCTAGTTACGGGTTTACCTCGTCTCGCGCGCTGTCCTGGATTATTATCTTAGCCTACTTCTACACGTTGGCCTACGCCTTGTCTATATTCCTACTAACGCTTGCCCACCCAGCCTTGCCGTCCACAGGTTCGGGGGTGGGTTTAGGTTAGTAGACCTCGAAATACTGCGAACCGGCGCCCTGGGCTAATAATTGTTGGTAATGGACGCGCCTCTAACCCTAATTACTACGTAATTATATACTTTGCTTCTCTAATTAACGTGGATGGCCACCTCTACCTACTAGTAACTAACTGTAAACATGGCGCTAATGGTTCTTTATAACGCGGAAACTTTAAATAATCTAATAACACTAGCCTGGGGCTAATTGGCACATTAATCCGTCTGTGTATACTAGTAACTAGCTAATAGGTTTAATGCTCTAACTAGGCACCTCTAGCTCGCTAGTATACTAGAGTAAACTAGCCTAGCTACTAAGCTTATTTACTACTAACTGCGCTCGCGTGCGCCTAACACCTTAATAAATCTATTATAAATAGTTACTTGCCTAGCTAGGCTAAACCCCGTACCTGCACTCTTTGCATATCGCTAATAAATACTTAGGTAAATATTTAAAATACTTGCTTACGATGCTGCTCTTTGCCATAATAGCAGGCTCGACGCTGCTACGGGTGGGTTCTAATAATAGGTCCCTATTACACTATATAGCCTTTTTAACGCGTGGAATTCTTTATAACTTAACGCGTCTTTGCTTATGCTACGCGTTAGTCTCTATTTTAGAGCTGCCTCTAGTGTCTAATCGCCGCCTTATTATGTTTACCCTAACCCTAACGCGCAACCCTAACGCCTATAACTATATATTATTTAGTGCTGTAAATTAGCTAGGACGTGTAACTTAGTGTGCTGAATCTGTCACTAAAATTTTAGGTTAATTAGACTACAGGAACCTATCGACATGTGGGGTTAACTATCTTTAATATACGGGCTACGTTCTTAGATATACATAAAAGAATTGGCCTAGCGCGGATATTCTATCCCTAACAAAACCAGGATCCTATCGACATGTAGGGCTACATATTCATGCAGCCCTGGGTTAGTGTTTAATTCCTAGGGCATATAGAAGAACCTACTTACCTAGATTATAGCCAACAAGATTCCCTTCTACAAGCTAAGTAGCGAGTATTTTAGGAGGTTACTTAGCTATATAGAGCTTACTTGCCAGAGCCTCTTGCCTAACGATTAAACGATGCGGAACTAGGTCCTTTAATAGTTTAAGGCAAAGAAGGAGGTCCTTAGGAAGGCCTTAAAGAATTGCCCTAGCAAAATATATCTATCCTTTAATAGGTAGACTAATCGGAGGATACATGGATTGCTTGTAATTATTGGCTACTGGGTAGATATAAATAATAAGTGTAATACAGCCCTCCTATCTCTACGGGAGATGGAATCTCCACACACAGGAACTAATATAAGAAAGGCTATAATATAAACGCTTAAGGCCTTTAAGATTGAGAAGAAAACAGGCGCATAGGCTTATAATAACGCCTCTTTAAATAATTAAGCCCTTACGTAGCTAGGTGTAATTTTACACTTTAACCTTATCTACTAGAGGATAAGATGTGCCGGCCACATACTTAATTATATAGCTAGGGACCTGTTTTATAGTCTTAATTATAAGATATTTAACGTTTCCGAGAGAGAGCTTACTTCTCTAAAGGAGGAGACTAGCTACTATCGTAGCTATGGACTAATTGCTATTATTTAATTAACTGTAAACTGGATTCGCAAATCTCTAGGGCGGATACAACGCTTTAACGAAGCCCAAGGCCATATTTAGAGAGAGGAAAACCCTGGGGAAGGTCGTACGCCAGATCCCCTGGTATTACTTCCTAATAATAATACTTGGTAAATGGCTTTTTATATAATAACTTGTTTTTAACTATAGCACTGAATTGTTTCTTTATAACTACTACTTAAATTAGCCTCGATCCTATCGTGGGCAACTTAATTTAATATTATATAATTATAGAGTTATCTCTTAGTAGAGCTAGCGGAGTTAAGCTCTAAACTTTAAGCAGCGCACGTTGACACCTAGTAATAGCTAACTTCTCTATAGGTAAAATTTAATGGCAGACATAATTAAACGCGCCTACTAACTACGGCGTGTTCTAGATTACTTCTTCAGGCATGAGAGAGCTACGTATAAGCTTAAGATTTAACCCGTTAAGAAAAGTATAATAGGAAGTCGTCCTAAGGACTTATTAACACGTTTTATTATTAAACACTAGTTAACGGCAAAGGACTAGTAGTAAGTTAAAGAGATTCTAGAGGTCCTTGTACTGTTTCGAGAGGCTACTTTAAAGCTTAAAGGACGTCTTAATAAGTAGAAAGAGGAGCTGCTAATTATATTAGTATCTCTTATACTTAATTCGATAATAGATGCCCTAGAGAAGCTAAAAACTCATACCCTATAGACCTATAGTAAGAAAGGAATCTACGTCGGCGTCGAGCAGGCCTGGAATAAGGCTTAGAAGTACTATAATTTAACTACGGAGAGTCTATTATACGCTGCTGCTATGATACTTAATTCTTAATAGAAAGTAGCTGGTTGTACAGAGCTCTAGGGCAAAAATCACGCCGTGGACCAGCTTGTAAAAGTTAGACGATTTTTTAAGGACAATTATAGCAGTTTCCCTACAGTTACACGGGAGCCTTTAAGGCCTATTGAATGCCCTAATCCTACTTAGCAATCGAGGTACGGGTCGTTTAATTCTGCGATAAATTAACTAGGCAAGAGGTCTACGACGCTGGCGCCTATAAGGACTATTAATAACGAGATAACTACGTACTTATAGAAGGATTACACTGGTAGCTTACATCCCTCTAAGTACTAGAGGCTTCCTATTATCTAGTTAAGGTATCCTAGGCTCTCTCGCATGATAATTAACGTGTACGCTACGCCTGCCATGAGCGACAAACCTAAGAGAGTCTTTAGCCTAGGCGGAAATATAGTTATAGCACGTCGGGCATCTCTTATTAAAGATACCCAGGAAGCTCTAGTTTGCCTCAGCTACTAGATAAGTAATCTTAACATGGAACTAGAGTTGCCAGGAACAATTGAATAGAGCCCTTAAAGCTCTGTATAAAGCTCTTAGGCCAGTAGCAACCAAGGCTTCTTAATAGGCAGCTTTAATAAGGCATTTTAGGATCCTTTCTCGTAGCTAGAGGGCAATTAAAACAATTAAGTGGCTAGTGTAGAGGTTGGCAGTGTAGAATTTGTAAAAGGCGTTAATTATTTAGTGGCGATTTAGTTTAAAAACGTAGGCGCAGGCGCCTATTTTAATAGAAAATAAACGTATAAAAAGGCCCTATAGCTACACAACGTGCAAATCGTTAATTTACAGCAGCAACACGAGAATCTAATATACTAAGCTTTCTGGCGAATACTGGGCAACTACTATACTAACTACTATAAGACTAGCCCTTAGCTCCGTCTAGATCCATGGAGCTACGTAGCTCATGGAGTTGCCTAATTGGGACGGAGCTCCATAGATCCGGATCTGAGATCCGTTTATTACGAGCTCTATATTACGGTATCGTAAGCTAAGGATCTCCGTTCCTTAAGCAGGCTAGCCTATAGTTATATAGATAAAAAGTAGGAGTTATTTAAGGAATAAATTAACCTTTAAGATGTATCTCTTTGCTATAGGTGCTTTTTACATAACCTTCGAGTCTTTTTTACGTAACTCTACGAATTTAGCGCGTAGTGTGTTGGATCCTAACACGCGATTAAGTATCTAGCGTCCTCCCTTTAGTAATATATCCTTATTATAAGGATTCTTGCGAAAGCTCTAACCTTTAGCACTTTTTATTAGGTTGTCTTATAAGTTACGTAGTTTAAAGGTAGAAATTACGTCTTTCCACTTCTTATTATTATATACTAAGAAGAGCTACTTAAGCTTAGCCTGTGCTAGCACTACTTGCGTAGTAATAAACTTCTTTAGATTAGTTACGTTTAATTCTAGCTACTTATAAGTAAGTCGCTTATGGTTATTAGACTAATAGATATACCCTAGACTCGTAGAACTATTTTTAATCTTTTTACTATACGCCCGCAATTAAAGCACCTAGTTAAATAAGGACTAACTTCTATAAATTATAAACTAATCCTGTATCTTATTAAGTACGTTTGCTGGATATTTAACCCGTCCTTCCTCCGCTATTAGTACTAATATCTGAATAACGAGTATCTGCGATATCTTAACAAACGCGGATAGGTTAAACGTAAAGTAAAAAGCGTCTTAAAGTATCTTCTTTTTAGGGTCTACAGCCAGCGCGGTAAGGAACCCAACTACCGTACTTTTAAAGAGGTCCCCCTTTAACATGTAATTAAGCAAGGCAATACAGAAATAAAGGCAAGCTTAGTTAAGTTAGGCTTTTAGTAGCCTTTAAATGGCTTTAGGGTTTAGTTTAACGCCCTCCTCGCCTGTTTAGCCTTGCTTTAGCCTAATAAGCTTCTTACTAATACCTATTATCCGATTAAGGTGCCTAAGCTAGGAGGTTATTAGACGGTAGGCAAGCGCGACACGGTTCTCTAGCTAAATAGTTTAATAGACAAAGTAGATTAACCTCTTAAACACCTGCTTATAGTTCTAATACGTTAAGTCGCGAAGTTTAGTTAGTAGCAATTAGTTAAAGGCTTATTACTACTAGATAAAGCTATTAATGCGCGCCTGGTTAAAGACGTTAACCTTATTATCTTAGATAGAGCGATACGCTTCTTCTATAATATAGTCTAGGCTATCTAAGAATTTAATAAGAAGTAGCTTTAATACGGGATTAGCAGGAGTTGCTAATAAAGTAACATTATTAAAAGAGTAACCTTAAAGATATTTTGGCCATCGTGTTATCTCTAGCCAAGACAAGACTTCTATTAGCGTAGTATTATCTAGAATTATGTCCTCTAGCGTATACTTCTCCTATTTATTTTTCTTAAGGGCCTCGTCAATTTACGCGCGTATATACTCCGCCTTAAATAATATTACTACTATCTTCTAGTAACTCTACACTTCTTTATTTTCTGCATCTTTCGCATGCGGGATAACGATAAGTAGCTATAGTTAGGTTTTTATTTAAATAGCTACTAGCACGAAACATTTTTCCACTAGAGAGCAAATCCTATAGTAGCCTTAGGTTAACGTCCTAGGGCACGCTTGTAGGTAGTATATTTATTATTAAAGTGTCTTATTAGCACTTTTACTGCTGTGTAAGTATAGGTGCACTTTAGATATAATAGCCCTTTATATATAGGGAGGTGTGGTAGAGTAAGCTAATTAGTAGGTAGTAACTAGAAGTCGAGCAAGTCTAGATCTATAGGACACTTAAGCATAAGCTTATTACTTAGTAGCATCTACGCTTTCTTTAATAGGCTAAGTTCTAAATAGTCGGCGTGCGAACGCGTAAGGTAAGATATATATTAGTTTAGCCTAACGCTATGGCCGCATAGGATATATGTTTAGTAGTCTAGTAGGAAGTGAAAGAGGTCTATAATAATGCACTAGTAGTTAGTAAGGACGGCCAGGTTGCAATATACACGTGGGAGAGAAGATAGGGGAAAGGGGAAAGAAGGAGGGGGGCGATAAGGCTCTTAACTATAAACGCGAACACGACGCGTGGGTCTTATAGCCCTTACCCCTCTAACTACGCTAGCTTACTACTTAGGGTAAAAAGAGATAGCTAGGTAGTATACGTAAACACGTGGGAAGGACTCCCGCGTTATAATATTTAGTAAGGCGAGCTGGGGTCTTACCTAGCGCGAACACGGTTAAGCGTGCGTCGAAGTTGGGCCAATCAGCTAGGGAGAAACTGGATGCAGGGTTGGATGTATTTGGCGATAATACTCTAGAGACTGTCAGTAGGCAGACTGATGTGCATGGGATCTGCCTTCGGTCCTTTGGGTCTGTACCATGCATCAAGCGCCTCCGCGGTGTCGAGAATAGCATTTCCAATCGCATTGCCAATGAAACAGCCCGCAGACACGCGGAAAATGAGACTGTTCCCCGCAACGCCAATGGGGTTCCGCTCCACTACAGATGCGACGCTAGTTTCAGGTTTCACTCCCGGGACGAAGAAGCCGTCTAGGAGCATGAAAAGGCGGTCGCGATCCACGGTCCACCAGATCATGCGATGGTAGTGCTCGATGTTCTCGTTCAGGTGCTGCAACAGTTCCACAACTTCGTATACGAGTTCTGCGCGCAGATTCTGGAGATCATACTAGGTCAGCGGCTGCTGAATGAAGGCGCCATTGGTATCGATGTCTCCTGTTGAAGGATGGACCAAGTCTCCAATACCTTGGCTGGCAGACATGGTGCGTGTCTCGTAATCGGTCTGGTACGTGAATGTAAGGCTTCGTAGGTGAGCGACCGAGCCTGGAGCCAAAGTCTCTCCGGCCTTGACCATTATCGTGGTGAGCATCGAGCGATTGAGCGATCCCGGATTCGCGACCTGGAAGTCAATCCTCGCAGTCCTATTAAAGCTGTACGTGGAAGCGAGCATGAAGTCTGCATCAATCTTCGTGCCGTTTGCCGCGTACAATTCCAGACTGTTGCACCATTTCGCGGCGATGCCAGGTGCGAACCCACGCTGGAACTCAAACTCACGCATGCCCTCCACTGCACCAAGCTGAGACCAGATACCGAACGCAGGGAACAATAGAAGTCGCACCATGCTGAACGTCCTGGTTGTGGGATCTTTAACCTCACCGTGGATCCCGTCGAGCATTTTATCGGGCGGGTCAAAGTCGATCTGCGCAGGCTCTCGGAGGGTAATAGTCGCTTCGGCCGAGGTGACTGGCATCTCAGTTCGCACTATAGAACGAAAGGAGCGCTCCGACAGGATACGTGCTGGGTTGCTGAATGGCTTGCAGAGGGTGCCCGGATCTTCGGTGAAGACATCTGGATTGGCTGCCAGTTCCGCCTCCGAGACGACAGGAGGTGGACGTTTGCCATTGCATTGGCAGTTATCTTCCTCTTCGTTGTCCACGTCCCCTATGCCACTTTCGCCCCCAGTTTCACCATCGGTGCCCGTAGTAGCTTGGGTTGGTGCAGGGAGGAAGATAGAACGGACGCGGCCAATTGATGTCTCGAGACGCTCAATGACAACTCCAACCATTGGTGACGTCAATGTCGACCCAGAAAGAAGCCAGGTCCAGGCGCTCCAGGCCCCTTTGGGCAATATGGGGAAAACAGCCTCGAAACGGGCGTCGACCGCGACATGCACCACTAACCAGTCCAGACCCAGGAAAGCGGGTGGAAGGGGCTTAGCAACGATCGCAGCCGCGGTTGAGGGCTTTTCTGTTCCCGGAAGTAGCTCCTGGAATCCCAGGCCCGACCAAGTATGGTCACTATCGAAGATGAGCGGCGCGACTTGCAATTGCACCTTCGTGAAGTCGATGGGCGGAGAGATGGGAATGAGCGAAACAAAAGCGGCAGGCCTTGAGAGTGTCCCAGGGACGGCTTCTAGTAGCTCCTCCGTCGCAGTCAAAGACTTGACGTCGGCGTCCGATAATTCGACTGCAAACTCCACTCGAAGAGCCCTGCTAGTTGAGTTTGGGTTCGCTGGTTGAGCAGGTATAGTACGTTTCTGCACCAGGCGGCACGCCCATCGATACCGAGGAAGTTCAGCGTGACGATTGAGGACGGAATTGCCCCATTGAGAATGGCTTGTCCGTGAAACCCCTCATCCAGTGTCAAGCGGAGACTATCTGGGATCTGGTTCGGGACACTGTTGCTAGTTGGAGTACCCGTAGATGGGGTGGTACCTGGTGTTGAGGTCGGCTAGGACGAGACTATGTAGCGCAAGAAGAACACGTCCACAGTTACCCTCCGACCGGGAGTTGCGACACCCACAGCAGGCTTAACAATCAAGGAGACGTCAAAGGAGACAGGAGTCGTGCTCGCCATTTTTTTAAATTCAGATAGAAGCGAGCTCAGCTCGAGGCTCAATTGTATTGGTTGGGAGACGCGCCAATTAGTTGTGAACGGAAGATACGAAGTATCGGCACCAGAGAGCGAGTGCGCATCTACTTCTGTCAGATTGTCAGTTCCTAGAGTCTAGAGTACATTCTTACCGTAGAGTTTTGCAATTAATAGATAGCCTAGCTGCTAGCTGCAGGTGGCGACGTAACCGTAGGAGGTATAGTGGGCTGCCAAGGTATCAGAATCTGGATGCGAGCTCTGTTGCTCTAAATGTGCAACAATCTACTCAGTGCCTTGCATCTCGACCATATCGTGACATTTTTTGGTGTTGAGTACGTCGATCTACTCGTCTCAGCGAGCTCAATTATCTTAGAATTTTACCTTGCTGCGCATCGACGTCATCTAACAGAGTTAATAGGCTGCCTATACGAGCCCCCTTATCGCCGAACTCCTCATCCTCATCACCACCAGCATGCCGCCCGAACGCAAGAAAACCGGCCGCCCACGCAAGGATAACCTATTGTATAAGCGTCTAGAAGCTGAATCTAGTGTTTCTCGTCGCTCGTATACCCGCGAAGAAAAGCTTGCTGTAGTGTTCTGGATCCAGGATAAACAGAACTGGGTGTACGATCCCCAGGGCTGCCGGTATGCAAAGCTCTGGACGGGCCTGCAATGGGATGAGGATCTACGCCCTCCAAACATGAATGAGGTGCGGGAGAAGTTTGACTGGAAGGACTATTGCCCATCCTGTATATCCCTATGGTGGAGGAGTCGCGATTCCATCCTATATGGGCAGCGTGCGCGGAGCCGGCGCCACTTTGTTGCGAAGCGTGAGTCCTGGCCCATCCTGGAGGAGGCCATTTACCAACGATTTTGTGACGCTAGGGAGCAAGGCAAGCGCATCTCAGTAATGTGGTTTAAGAGACTTGCTGGAGAGCTTTATCAGGCTATCTACTTTGCTCCTGCAACAGAGGTAAATTTATTATACCTATGTAGTGGAGCTGTGTTAATTTCTCTAGTTTGGCATGTCATCTGGCTGGTTCTTTGCATTCCGCCGTCGGTACGGCATCACCTGGAGAGCTATCACGAAA
>ML976697.1:587670-604875 GCA_010015655.1 Bimuria novae-zelandiae CBS 107.79 | reverse complement strand
CCTTATGTATCTCCACCACCACATATCTGATTTTTATGAAATTCAAAAGTCCTATAGATTTAGACCGTAGAATCAAGAAAATCCGAAAAGTATCAAAATCTATAGTGTTGTTGTGGAGATGCAGGCCACTGATCTATTTTGACGATGTTTGACGTTGCAAGCGTCTCAGCGCGATACCTCCTACGGTTACGTCGCCACCTGCAGCTAGCAGCTAGGCTATCTATTAATTGCAAAACTCTACGGTATAATAAAAGAGCGTGAAGGTGGTTGAAAACCGGAAGTTGCCGTTCACGGAATCATGGGTGACATTCCACCAGCTGAAACTGTCGTTCCACGAGCTGAACATGTCGACACCGTTCTTTGGCTCGATTGTTCAGCCACAGGAACGCCAAAACGGGGCTAATTGGACACCGAGATGATCGCCAGAAACCTGAAATACGGGGAATCTAAGGATCTGGATCTTCCACATGGAATCGAAAGGAGATGCAATTGGGTGACAATGAGAGCGGGGAAGATGTGGAGAGCCGGACATCTCCGCACGCGAACGCATCTTCGCCCTCATTTTGCGTATTATTGTTGCTGTACAATCGCCTTCTGGTTGCTTGGTTGCTGTGTGTCGCATGATCTTTTCATGTCGTTGAAGACAATAAAGAAAAGCTTGATATGCGCACGTATGACATCCGTACAAAATACAATCGAAACCAATAAACCCGCGTCGTTGTACAACATTTAGAGCTGAAAGTATACCTTTGAAGGGCGTACATGTAGTAAATAATCCACAGTAAGTTTAAAGCGCATTGCGTCGTTTAGTCAGATCGGTGGACAAAGATCGAGAAATTGCATAACAACACTATTAAGCGTTATGGTCTCGAGGTTGGGATCTCTTGTTGTGCATGAGTAAGTGACTAGATTGGTAACGATGGAGAGATTTGATTTGGGGGCTGGCACAAAATGCCTGGAAGAAGACGTACGTGTACGTGCACATGGTATATTTGCTTTTCGCGTGTCCTTTCCATCTTGAGTGTCGCAGGATGGATATCCTATAGTGTGCAGGAGGCGGTTGCCGTCGCCCCACAGCTGTGGAGGGATGTGTAGAGGGATGTGAGGCGTATTGGCGCGAGGTTTCGGGGCAGATAGAGGGAAAGTGTACACTGCACGCATCTCCGCCCTCATTTTGCGTCTTGTTCTAGTGCGCCCTTCGACGCTGTAATTATCGTGTTTCTCAGTTATTGTGTGTCGCATGATCTATTTAGGGCATTAAAGACGATAAAAGAAGCTTGCATGTAGGAAGCTTGGAGTGAGGGATCACTGATGGATTTTCTTCTTTTGTGGAACGGTTTGGTGATCTTCTGGTAAATGCGGATATGACTCAGCACGGAAGCACATCTACGTGCCGTGGGTATCATTGCTCTTCATTCATCAAAATGGAAGGACTATTCTTTCCGTTGCCATTTTTTCGCCGTCGATAATGCGGCCGATATGGCGGCGACCTCTTTGTCAACGTTTCCATCATCTTCGCTCGCGTTGTCGTCTGCGACGAGGGTTTGTGCGTCGTCTGCGTCATCGGCACCCACGTCCACTTCGAGACCGCCTTCTTCTTCTTCGTCGTCGTCGTCGTCGCTGAAGCCGGCGAACTCATCGTCGTCCTCATCCTCATCATCCTCGCCAACCGCGATCTGGTCGTTCGTAGCAGCCACACTCTCGGTGGCTTCGCTGTCCGCGCCCCTCTTCCTCTTGCGTGGCATCTCGCCCAACTTGCCATCCCGCCCGTCCACACCCTTCGCACCACCGCTCTCACCTTCCGGCATAGGGGGAGGGGTGAACCACGGGATTTTGCCTCTGATCCAATCATTCAACACTATCCTTGCGACAGAGTCGAGATCCGGTTCACCTCCCTTGAGCAACCGTCCCATCTTGCGGCACAGCAGCTCAAGAAAGCTTGTAGAGTCAGTATAGCCTATGACGTCGTACGTTCTTTGCAAGTGCTTGGGTTGCACTCGTTCTAGAACTGTTTCCACGTACTGCGCAGGCCACTCGATGTTTTCGACGCGGACACTGCCTCGCAGTAGAAGCTCTTCATCAGTGTCTTGCTGATTGGGAGGGACGATGCCAGGGCAGTCGATGAGGTAGATGCGCTTCATCAAGGTGATGTACTGCCAGACCTTCGTTTCGCCAGCGATCGGAGCGACGGTACAAACGGGCTTGTTCCTAAGGGTATTGACGATGGAAGACTTGCCCACGTTTGGATACCCAATCAGTCCCACGGAGATCTGCTTGCGATCTGCATGCAGCTGTGAAAACTGGCGGAGAAGAGATATGAGGGAACCTTTGCCAAACGAGTTGTTGATGGATGCGTGAAATGCCAAGGTCGGGAATTCTTTGGACAAGTGCCTTACCCAGGCGGCCTGCACAAGTTAGCGTCATTCACCAACATTGAAGCAGTCTTTAGTGAAGAGGTGTGTGAAGCATTACTAAGAGAACCGCCACTTAGCTGCCAGGCAGTGAATGCCACGCAGAGGCAGTCCTCAACTCAAACGGATCACGCGGACTCTAGCGACTTGCCACCAAAACGATAGCGCGTCTACCCACGACCATAACGGCCGCGGGGGAGCGAGTCTTTTTTAATCTCCCAAAGATGTAACAGAACCAGTCCATGGAGAGGGATAGGTCCTTGACTTATCGATGGGGTGCGGATGCGCGGTTGGGGAGGAGATAAAACTTACGGCCACTTTCGAAGGGACTAGGTCGACCTTGTTCAGGACGAAGACGAGATGCTTGTGCGGGGCTTCCTCGCGTAGATACTTCTCGACTGAACGGCATCTGGTTCCGATCCTGACGTAGAGTTAGCACAAGCCGAGAAACGGGGGGATGTACTTGAAACGTGTCTCAACGAGAAGAAATATTCCACTTCAAGGACACATCCACTTTGTACTTGGGGGTGGCGTACGGGTCTCTCGCGTCAATGACGTGCAGGATAACGTCAGAACTGTCGATGACTTTGTACAATTCGTTCCATATCCGCTTCGAAGTGCCCTTGCCAAAAATGGCTTCACGCGACGCAGTGAGCACGCCATCCTCATTGTCCGCATCTCCAGAGGTCCCTGATAGAAGCTTGGCCTGCTCCAACCGGTCGAGGTACTGATCGTGCATGTCGTCGGTCCGTCCGACAAGACTCTCGATTGAATCAAAATCGAGCTTCGGTTTCTTTCTCTGAGCCTTGGGTCCGAATGTCTCGCTGAACGGCTGACTCTCCACGGCGATCTTCGCCCTGTGCTCCACTAGACCATTTTTCGTCTTCTTGTCCTCGATCAGCGACATTGGCAGCTTGTTCTGCTTCAACAGGTACGACGTGGGATCGCTGGCTTGGGCTTGGATCGCCGATCGGAAGCTGTCCAGGGCGTCTTGGCTGATCACGCGCGTGTTGTTGAACCACTTCCTGTTCGGCTCCACGCGCGCAACTGGGGCCTCGCGGCTTTGGTACGACGCAGCTTTCGTGATGTCGCCACGAGCATTCCGCTGGGCCTTGCCGTCGGTGAGACGCTTCAAGACCTTGACCTTTTTCGCGCTGCGGTAGAAGTTCTCTCCCTTGACTTTGACCTGCGGAGTGTAAGTAGGAAGAAGCTGCGGGGAAGACGGCGAAACTTACATTGCCCATGCCATCGCCCGTCTTGCCCTCTCGCTCCTTGCGATTCTTTTCTTTCTTGTGGGTGCCCATATTGCCGACCCGTTGTGCAGGCAGGACGCAGGCAAAATTGTCGTTTCGAGAAGTCGGTCGGGAGTCTGAGCGGCGGTTGTAAATTTTTGGAACTTTTTCGGAGCGCACAGACACCACCTCCGGCTTGGCGCGAACCTCAACTTTTCGACCTGAGCACCTGCCGACGGGCCCATCGCCATCGCCCAGCATCGCCATGCCGCCACGAATACCCGTCCGCTTCCCCTGGACAGCCAGCAATGGCATCAATTCCACCTTGACGGGACGCTCCTTCTCTTCCACGGCCCCCACGCTCGCCCTCGGCCCCGAATCCCCCAACTACGTCGAGGTCCCCAAGCCGCTGCAACCCACCTTCCCGCGCAAGCCGCTCGTAAAAGGGCACCTTCCCGTCCCGCGCGACGTCTTCAAAACGCGCTCCGACATCCCCAAAGAATCTGACCAGTTCCTCGCCCAGTCGACCCGCGAGCCCAAGAAGCCCGCCCAACCTGGCCCCTGGAGCAAAGACGCAGAGTACCGCCTGTACAAGCAGCGGCTCGCCGACGCGCGCAAGAAAGCCCTCCGCGAGGGCGTCAAGGAGCTGCACGCGCGCAAAGTCGAGACGGACCAGGCGTTTACCGCGCAGATCCAGGCCAGCAATGCGGAGAGGCGCCGACTCGCGTTGGCGCCACCCAGACAGGTCGATGTCCTCACACAGACTTCGGTTTCCAAGGGAGTGAGAGATTTCTTGGGGGGCAGGCTGCCGGAGACGCCGCGCGTGGTGTTCGCGGCGCAGAGGCGCAAGGCGTATGAGAAGCGCCTCGCGAGGCAGGAGGCGGTGCGCAGGTCGAGGCTGCACGATTTGTACACGAATGCGCGCGAGTTTATTGTGAACGAGGAGCAGCTGGACGAGGCGATTGAGAAGGCGTTCGGTACTGAGGAGATGCCTGTCCGCTTCCACCCTGGCGGCGCCGTGAGCCCGACGGGTACGGGCGTGTCGGCTTGGGAAGGCGGACCGCCCGAGGGCGTCGCCGAGAAGCTGCAGAGTCTCATGGGCGGCGAGGGTACGGGTGTGGGTCTGGCGAAGGAACGCATCAAGAAGGTAGCGGAGGCGCTTACCGGTGGGAAGATGTAAAACAAAAAACTCCCTCCCGTGTGGTAGTTGTTGTATCACCACATCGAAAGAGACTTGTATCATATGGGTAGTGTGGGGATATATTCTCTCGGCAATTGGCTGTGTACCATATTCAAACACTTTCTCAAACTTCACATAACGCACCTCTTCCTGCGCTTACACATACGTACACCCGATCCAGACGGATGTACCTGCTAGGTGTAAAAGAACGTGAGCACGACTTGAGGACGAACATGCGTCGTGATTCAGACGTTGCTGTCGTCAATGAAGTCTGAAGGAGTGCCCGCGCTCTAATCAATGACTGCAGCCTTCAAACGTTGATAGGTCGCTGTTTTGTATGTCGCTCATCTGACTGCCGTATGCATCTGCGGTGCGCACTACTCTGCTCCCCTGGCCAACCCAACAATCTCCCCAACCTCCCTCCTATCAAACCCCTCGCGCTCCAGATCCCGTGCAAAAACCGCCAATCCATCCTTGCCTCCGTCCATGCCTCCCTCACTAAGATCGCTCCACCGAGGGTCCTTCCCTGCGCCTATCTCCCGGAACAAGCCCACGCAGTAAGCCCTGACCAGATCGTGCTAGTCAGGAACACTAAACACCCCGCAATATCTATAATAGATATTTAGAATTACTAATGAGACTATAATAGCTAAACAGGCTATTTAGACTATTAAGTAATACTAATTTATAGCTAAGTACGTAGCTTAATTCCGCAAGTACGCTGTATAACTTAACAAGGAGAATAAATCTCTTAAGATAATATTTAAATAAAAACTTATATATAAGTTATATAAAGAACTTTTACGCAGTAGTGCTAAAACTAATACTTTTAAAAAACTATATAAAGAAATAATCTAAATTAACGCCGAATAGTTTATGTTGCAAGAAGAGTTCTACAGGAACCCAAGGAACGCTAATAGACAGGCACCTATTATCTATAAGGCGCCGCCAAAAGTACCTCGCAACTACTATAACTCTTATAGTTATTAACCTATGGAAGGAATCCAGTTTAACAACCTCAAGAAGGGAACAGAAAAGGCCAAAGGCTTTTATAAGCCAAAAGGACGTACCCTAGATAGAATCTATAGGCAAGGGATCGGGGCACGCCTCTACTATATATATAGTAAACTAGGCCATATAGCCAGGAACCACAGATCTAAGAATAAGGTTATTAGATAGTTAAATATACTAATTATCGACAACAAAAAAACGACCGACGAGGAATAGCAGATAGTAAATACTATTAAATAGATTAATATCTATAACAAGGACTTAGAATAATTAGGGTTACCTAACTTGTAACTTTATAAAGATATATATAAAGGTTTAAATAAAAAAGAGATAAAGCTAGTTCCTTAATCTCCTATATTTTACCCTAGCTCGAGTAAGCCTACTACTAGCAGGATAATAAATATTTTTAACTTCTTAAAAGAACACTAACGAAGAAAAGGAGATTTTAGGTTTATAATAATAAAATAATAAGATAAAGACTATAAAGTAGCACTTTACCACGCTTGCTAACCTAATATAGTTAGTAAGGCAGCACGTGAATGGGTAGATTACTATTATAAATATAAAGATACTAAGAAAAAGTACCTAAATAAAAACCCAAACTACAAACTATAATACGATCGGAACTATCGTAACCCTACGCAGAGAACTATACAATAGACCCTCTATAAAGAAGATTAATATATTATATATTACTAAGCTACGGAATATAGCTATTTTTCTTAAATATACTAATACCTTAAATAAGAATAGTTTAACGGTCTTATTACCTATTATAATATTTACCTCTAAGATAAATGCGAAACACGATATTTTCTATATTTTAATTAAGTAATAAACTTAGTAATATTGCTATTAGTTCATAAAAAATACGCGTTAAATATATAGTAAACTGTTAGGATCCGTTGAGACCCAATATAACGCGAGGCGGGGCATGGACACTTATCTATACGACCAGCCAAGATTCCTAACTTAGCCACGGGTCACGTGACTTAGTCACGCGCCCCAGGAATATCGGGCGTCCTAGAATTGTCTTGGCTTTGGGACTCCTAAGACTCCTGGGATTCGTGGGACTAATCATGTATATAGGAACACGATGATAGTTATTAAGATCCCAAAGAGGTAGCTATTCTCTAAGGGGCTAAGGTTAGTTCTCGGGCAGGAGTACTAGTAGGACGGGAAAGGGTTGTAGTGATAGCTTACGCCTGTTACTAAAGGCGTTAGTATTAAAGGTATATATAGCATAATTAAATTAACAAGGTTGCTTATTTAGATCTAAATAATAGATTAATAAACAGGTTAAATACGAATGCCTTAAGGGTATTCGTGTGGGTTTATATATAAGAGGGGTAAACCTTACTGTCTATCTCTCTTTCTATCGTCCCTAGATTCTAATAAATAGTCGCGCCGTCCGTGGATAGTGCACCTTCTATAATCTTGGCAGAATAGTATGTCTTGGCTAGATGGTACATTACGTGACCTCGGTTACGCGACCCCGCTAAGTGTTACTTTTACTAAGGCCTGTTAGTCCTCCGCGTTCCATACATATTTAGATCCTAATATCACCTCCCCTCTTTTAGATAGCGTCCTTAGTATCCTCGTTCTACGCCCCCTAGCTATAGATACGGTTGTCGCATATAAATACTTGCGTAAGTCGCTGTTTTCGTGTTCTGGTCTTAATGCCTTCCTAATCATGCCTAAGGATCCTAAGCCTTGCAAAGCGCGCGCGCCTCGTAAGAAGACTTTAACCTAAGAGTAACGTAATTATATTCGCCATGTTAAAGAGAGTAGTAAAGAGATGCCTTTTTGTTGTAGTTACTATAAAAAGCTAAACATTTGTTATTTCGTGGATACTGCGTCTAGTTGTTACGCTGGTTATATCGCTGCAAGGAGCGAGTGTGAATTATTTATTCCTAAAGAGGAGTAAGAGAAGGTAGAGAATAAAGAGCGTAAAAAATAATTAGCGTTAGCTTGCGCTAAGGAAGAAGCGTTACGCAGTTAATAAAAACTTACTTGCTATAAGCATAAGTTATTAAAAATTAAGAATTGTAAGAGGTTATTCGCGCGTTAGGATAGGAAGTTACTAGACGCCTAGAATAAGATACAAGAGATGGAGAGCTTAAGTGCAAATACTTCGTTCCAAAACGATTTCTTCGCTAATTCAGGCTAGTTATAGGCTAATAATTCCTTTCTTAATCCATTAATAGATCTTCTTCTTAACAAATTTTTGTCAGGTTCTCTTCTAATCGTTCCTAATTCCTTCTTATAGTCTAACAATAGTATTATACTAATAATTAATAATAGTTATTAAGGTTTGCTTCTAGTTTCTATGTGTCTTCTAAGTGTGGATATCCTTTCCACTTAATTAAGTAGGTTCGTGACTAATCCGTGTGTTGTAGTATCTTCTTAACTTCGAATTCGGTTTCTTCCTCCAGCTAGTAATAGAAGGTAGTTTCAACTAGTGTCTCTAGGTCCGCTGGTTCTAATCGGTCTATGTAGAATACTGGGTGTATTTTGGCGTCTGGTGGTAATTCCAATTAGTAGTTAACTAGTAATATTTATTCGGAAATAAAAAATAGCCTAACTTTAATATAATCTAGTTTCTTGTGCTTTTTCTTCTAGGTTTAAAGATTTTTCGTAAGTAGATATGCTTTATCCCCCTTCTTTAGCTAAGGTGCCATTTTTCTTTTTTGGTTCGTGTAGGAAATACTTTGCTATTAAGCTTTCTCGAGGTTCTCTCGGAGTTATTAATATATTTCTTTTATTTTTATAGCCATATTGATGGCTTCTTCCGCTCTAATGGCAGTAGGAAATATCTAATTAAAGAGATATAGATGTCTTCTGTAGTTTGCATAGAATGGTGTATATCCGGTTATTACTAATATCTTGTTATTATATGCTAATTATGCCATTAGTAATAGGGAAATCTAATTATTCTTCTAGTTGTTGTAGTAGATGCGTAGGTACGTTTCCATTATTTAATTCGTACGTTCTGTTTGTCCGTCCGTCTATGGGTGGTAGACTATTAATAGTTTTCGTTTTGTTCCAATAAGTGCCATGAGTGTTGTCTAATAGTTCGAAGTAAAGAGTTTGTCTCTATCGCTAATAATTGTCTTAGGAATGCCATAATGTCGTATAAGTTAATCTAGGATAAGGAACGCTAGTTCCGTTACTATTATTACCTTTTTACACGGTAGTAATTCCACATATTTAGTAAATCTGCACTCTATTACTAGTATTACGTCGTAACTTACTCCGTTTATAGGATCCTTTAACTTTGGCAATCCTGTGACAAAGTCTATTACGATGTCTTCCTATAGTGCTGTGGGTATCTAGATGGCTTGCATTTCTCCGTACTTAAGATGTATTACGTGTTTATTGCGCTGGCAATCTGCGCATTTACGTATATAGGTTATTACTACTTCCTTAATTCCTTTAAAGCTGTAGTTCCTTTGGATTAGCTCCATTATTTTTCTAATTCCAGGGTGTCTATATACAGGGTCGTCGTAGTATTATCGTATAACCTCTGTCTATTGTTCCTTAGGTACTTCTCGTGTAAGTATAAGGAGTTAATTAAGTTCTGCCGTTAGTTCTAGGGAACCGTTAGGATTCTTCTTTAGTATTACGGAGTAGGTTTTAACCTTTTCTTTATTATTATTTATTCTGCTAAGAGCGTCTGCTCGTCCGTTTTCCTTACCTAGGGTGTACACAATTTTGAGTTTATATTATTCTAGTGTTTCTAACCATCTTCCTTGTCGTTGGTTTAGTTCTTTCGTGGTTGTAAAACGTGTAAGGTTTTTGTGGTCTATAAAGATTGTAAGTTCTAAGTAACTATATATATAGATCCTTTAGTATTTAATAGCTTTTATAATCGCGAGTAGTTCTTTGTCGTGTACTTTATATCGTGATTCTTCGGGTGTAAACTTGTGTGCATAGTATGTAATTAGGTGCTATTTACCATTCTTCTCTTGTTTTACGCATACTCTAACTACTAAGTCGCTTACGTCTATTTTAATACGCAGGGGTTTATTGTCCTAGAAGTGTATAAGGACTAGTAGCGTAATACATGCTTTTCGTAGCGTTTGGAATGCTTGCTTACATTCTTTTATCTAATCAAAAGGTTTGTCTTTCTTTATAAGGTTCGTAAGTGGTAGCGTAATTCTAGAGTAGTCTGTGATAAACTATCTATTAAATCTAGTAAATCTAAGGAAGGCTCGTACTTCCTTAAGGTTAGTAGGTAATTTCCACTTCTTTACTTCCTTAATCTTTAAAGGGCTTACTTAGATACCTTTAGTATTAATAACATGTCCTAGAAACTCTAATTCTATAATATAGAATTTATATTTCTTAAGTTTTAATTATAAATTAGCGCTGTCTAGTGCTCGTAGTACTATTTATACGTGTTATACATAATCCTTCTCTTATTTAGAGAATATCAGGATGTCGTCGAGGTAGGTAACTATAAATATGTCGAGGTAGTTCCTTAGTACGTTATTAATTATTACTTAAAACGTTGCTGGTGCGTTCGTGAGTCTAAAAGGCATAACTTGGTACTTAAATAGTCTGTATCTAGTTCGAAAGGCTATCTTCCACTCATCACCTTCTGCTATTTATATGAGGTGGTATCTGTCTCGTAGGTCGAATTGTGTAAATATCTTGGCTCGTCCTAGCCTGTCTCGAGACTCTTGTATGTTTGGTAGTGGGTATCTGTTCTTAATTATTATATTATTTATCCTTCTATAGTTAATGCATGGACGTTGTGTTCTATCCTTCTTTGCAACGAATATTAGGGGTGATGCTGTTAGCGATTCTAACTTATGTATCTATTACCTTTTAAGGGCTTTTTTTAGGAATTTACGTATCTATTAGAGTTCTTTTGCGCTTTATCTATATAGTGGTCTAAAGGGTGGCGTCTTTCCCTCTTTGAGAATAATGCGATGATCTTAGTATGTATACTTAGGAAGGGCGTTGGCTCCTTTCTCTTCCTAAAATAAATAACTCCATTCCTTATATTTATTAGGGATATTAAGAGGTGTGCTGTTCTCTTCGTGCTTACGCTTTGTAACTTAGTAGTTTTTACTAGCGTCTACTAAGTTAGTTTCGTGTTTATTAACTTCTAGTTACGAGACTATATTATTAATAGCTCTCTTATCTACTATCATGCTCTATTAATGCGTAGGCTTTACTTACAATGCATAGTTGCAGCGCTTAAAGGATAGCTTTTGTTATTCCTAGTTAATTATTAGGTTATGCTTCTTAAACTAGGGTAGTCTTAATATTACATCGTGATTGGCTTCCTCTAGTATGTCGAGGGTAATCGGTTCCTGGTGTCTATAGATCTTGAGTGTCGTCTTAACCTCGTACTCTATTCGTGGCGTGCCTGGCATGGGTTATCCATTCGCGATATGGATAGCGTATGCTACTGCCTTCTTGCGCTTATAGAGTCCGGCTCTATTAAGTGCACTTCGGGACATGTAGCTCTACTACGCCCTAGAATCTAGCATGGCCTTTATCCATATTCTATTAAGCTATACCAGTAGCTTAATTAATGCTTGACTATTTGTAGCATTTAGTTCCTTAAAGGCGTTTTCTCGCCTAAGCCTAGGTCTAAAAAAGACATTTTCTTTGTAACTGGCTTTATAGGTTCGAGGTGTCCTTCCTTCTTCTTCCCTTAAGGCTATTACTAGGCCTCTTCTAGGATAGCTTTACTGTCTTCTTCCTTTATTACTATTTTAATCCTAAGGGTTGTAGTCCCTTTTAGTACGCGATTAAACCTATGCTTTTCTTTTTACTCCCTATGTTTCTTATAGTCGGGGTGTAAGCATGTTTGCTATTTATCTAACGCGCATTTTTTATTAACTAGTAGTAATAGTGCTTAGTTTAGTACTTAGTTAAGGTGTAGAAAGTATCGCGTTTTACGTTTATCCTAGAGGTGAACGTCGCAACAGTTAATAGGGTAGTTAAACTACTCCTATCTATATCGTTGGTATGTTTAGGGAAAGTAGCTATATTCCTTAGCTTAGTAATAAAGGGTATATTAATCTTCTCTATAGAGGGTCTATTATATAGTCTTATGCGTAGGGTTGCGATAGTCCAGGTCGTATTATAGTTTGTAGTTCGGGTTTTCGTTTAGGTACTTCTTTTTAGGGTCTTTGTGGGCATAGTAATAGTCTACTATTTCACGTGCTGCCTTGCTAACTAGATTAGGTTAGTAGGCGTGGTAAAATGTAGCTGTGTAGTCTTGTTATTCTATTACTGTAAACCCGAAGTCTCCTTCCCTTAGTTAGTGTCTTTTTAAGAAGTTAAAAACATTTGTCGTCTTGCTAGTAACAGGTTTGCTCTAGCTAGGGTAAGGTGTAAGAGATTAAGGTGTTGGCTCCTTCTCTTTCTTATTTAAACTTTTATATATATCCTTATAGAGTTATAAGTTAGGTAACTTTAATCGTTCCGATTCTTCGTCGTGGACGTTAACTTGTTTAATAGCGTTTATTACTTGCTATTCTTCGTTGGTTGTTTCTTAGTTAACGGTTAGTACGTTTAGTTGCCTAGTAATCTTGTTCTTAAATCTACAGTTCCTGGCTATATGGCCCAGTTTACTATATATAAAACATTTACGCGTCTCGGTCCCCTATCGTTAGGTTCTATCTAAGATACGTTAGTTAGGCTTTTAGAAGCCTGTAACCTTTCCTGTTCCCTTTTCTAGGTTGTTAAACTAGATATCTTTTATAGGTTAGGGCCCGTAATAGTTGCGTTGCTGGCGTCGAGGTGTTTTTAGTAGCGCCCTATAGACTATAGGTGCCTATTATTCGAAACTAACGTTTCTCGGATTCCTGCGGAATTCTTCTTATAAGGCGAACCATTCCTTATTAATACGGATAGTCTCTTTATATAGTTCTTTTAAGGTCTCTACTTTTATACTACTACGTAGTAGTTTTTCGCGCACGTTGCGTTTAAGTCTTTATTTATATATTATTTTAAGAGATTTATCCTCTTAGTTAAGTTGCACGGCGTACTTGCAGAATTTAGCTACATACTTGGCTATAGATTATTACTATTAGATTATCTAGATCGCACGCTCAGCGATAGCGGTTTTATTAGTAATTCTAAATATCTATTAAAGGCATTTCTTAAAGTTGGCGTAGTCCTTAATAACATGTTGGTTCAGCACTTGGCGCGGTTCGGCAAATCTGTTATATGCGAAAATCGGTGATAAGCGAGAGAGCCCTCGATTAATTTCCCCCCCCCCTAATTTGTATGAGGAATCTCAAAATCGAGCGGTTTTTCGTGTAACACCTTAACAATAGCCTACTATAACCAGCAGTAAGTTAAAGCTTCTTAAATATATAAGGATAGACTTTATAGGCGTTTTTTTAGAGTCGTACTAACGTTATAGACTAATAGGAACCTCCTTAAAGTTACGAAAAACGCTTGCAGCGCGCTTAAAAGCAACCCTAGCGCGAAAAACAGGCTTAAAGGACTCGCTCTATTGCCCGCCAGCCCTTTCTACGCGTGCCAGGGTACAGGGTCAGTCTCTAGTGGATAGGGAGGTTGCTGGTGGTGCCGAGAAGCTTACTAAGAAGCCTACAGCTGCGCGTAAGTCGGTTCGGTGGTGGGACGCGGATGGAGCTTACCAGGCGCCAGCAGCTACTGCTAAGGGTAAACCATCCCCGAAGAAGGCAGCGAAGCCATCTAAAAAGGCAACCGCGCCTGCCAAAAAAGTGTTCCTGCTGCCCCAGCTCGGGAGGAGCAGCCGCCGCCGCCGCCAGAGCCGGAGTATATATAGTTATCTCCACCTATTATTCCGCCCTTTAACCCTAACAATTTAATTCCTCTAGCTACTCCTCTAGCTGCTCCTCTACCTAGAGAGTCCTCTCCGCTAGAGTTAGTTCTTAAATATAAGATCTCTATAACCTATTTAGTGCGCGTGAACGGTAATAAGGTAGATAATTAGCTAGTAGTAAAGGAAGCTAAATCTCGCGTTTTCTTCTTACTAAGTTATATTAAGGATAAAGTTAGCTTAATAATTACAGGACCACTTATATAGAGCTTTATTACTAAGAGAACGTACCGCGTTACCTTGCGTATAATTACCTACCATGCTAACTATAAAGGAGCTAGCTAGTAGCATGTAACCTTAAAGGTTTTAGTATAAGTAAAGAGCTAAGGCTACTAGCTAGGGTGGACTACTACGTAAAGAAGTACAAGCTTATACCGCTAACGGGTAGGGTAGACTTTAAAGTAAAAGTAAAGGTTATTTATAATGCGGTTGCAAAGGCGTTTCCACGTAATAGGTTAGTTATAGAGCCCTTGTCGGATCCACAAGAAAGCCCTATAGTAACTACTAGAGCTAGAGAATTAGTTGCTCCGCGTACTAGGTAGTTGCTAAAGGAGTCGCGAGCTCGGCAGAGAGTAGAAGATATAGCCTTAGTAATAAGTAATTAGAGCCAGATTACGCGCATGTAGGAGTGCCGCGTTAAGCTCTATAATAACTACTACTACACCTATTTTATTTATCTAGCTTCTCACGAGCACTTTACCGTTAGAGAAATTAATTTAGAGTTATAGTCTAAGGGTATACTTAAAGGGACTACGTACGTAGCCTAGTTGCTAGCTAGTTTGATTAAATACTAGAGGTTATCCACGGGGAACCAGCTCAAGGTAAATCCTTATAACTAACGGAAGAAAAAGCGCCGCGGATCGTTGTTAGATAAGGATAGAGATAACTTAAAGAAGCTAATAAGAAAGGCTGAAAAACAACGCGTTAGAGACTAGATCCTTTGTATACAGGACACAGAGGAAGAGAGGGTAAAGGCTTAAGAAATAAGATAGCAAGCGCGTGAGTAGTAGAGACTTATAATGTTGGGCCAAGCTTACCCTCCCCTATACCACTCTCCGTACGTACCTTATTAGATGGCGGCTCCACCAGCTCTCCCACCGATTCTCCCACCGATTCTCCCACCGATTCTCCCACCGACGACGCCTATACAAACCACCCTACTAGTCCTTAGTTTAAGCCCCCTTAGTGGAGCTGGTAAGGCCGACTCACGAGCTCACGTGAAGGCGTTTTTTGAGTGGCTTATCGCAGAGCAGCTAGAGGATGACTAGGAGGACTATATACAAGCTTAGCAGGTAGCCCTAGAGCAGAGATAGAGCGTGAAGGACCTTAAGGACATGTTAGTACTAAGGAGCGACTTATATTTAGTAGCGACGAGCGCGCCGTATAGGCTAAAGGATAGTATTATACGTTACTTTTACGACAATCTGCGTTAGTTTAAAATTATATATAGATCTGCTCGAGAGCGCGCAGACACTACATGAATGGCGGAGCTAGTCTAAGCGATTTGTAGTAGATTTTCCTAGTCTGAGGCGTTCTTGTTTTCTCAAATTTAGTACTATAAAATTAAAAATATAGAAATTAATTAATATACTAGCTTTACTCCTTATTAACCTTATCGTCCTCTGCATCCTCGGCGTGATCCCTACCGCGCTGAGCTCGGATCTCTAACCTCACTCGATTAAGCTTATCCTGCTCTATATATAAACCTCTAGCAGCGTATTTAAAGTGTTTTCTCGTAAATTAATTATAGCGACTCTTGAAAACTACCTCCTTTAAAAATAATCCAAATAAACTATACTATTGACGATAGTATAAATAATTCCTTTTAATCCAGTACTTTAAAACAGAGAAGGTGAGCTCGATGGGGTTATAGTTAGGTGAATACGGTAGGAGGAACTGTACTACATGGCTAGCAGCCTTAAGAATCTCTGTAACCTCGTCGTTGGTATGGATTGAGACGTTGTCTAATATAATAACTATTAGCCGGTCCCCGTAGGTTTACTATAGAGTAGGAAGGAGATAGTTACGGATCTAGTTAATAAACTCTTCGTAGTTATAGTAACCCTCTTTGATTCCTGTACAAGGTAGGTAACTATTAATAGTATAAGCTAGTAGGATGGCCCAGGTCTTCCCGCGAGTTATATCCTGGGTATATTAACTTGTACTACCCACGGGCCCATAAGCCTTATAACGCTAGCCAGTTTTCTCGTTAAATATGCTCTTATTAAGAAACACTAGATCCTCTTGCGTGAACCGTCTCATGCTCTGTTAGTAGGCCTCTCTAAGGTTATCGTTTTGTCTAATAGAAAAAGGTCGTAGGGCTTTCTTAGTCTAATCGCGCTCGGAGAGGAACCGGGAGATGTTCGATTAGTTAATTTTAATACCCCTCTCTATCTATAACTAGTACGCCATCTTATCTTAGTATTTCTATCCTGACCGAATTAGCTCTTTAAATAGAGCTTTACTATCCTCTTCACTAATTTTAGGGGGTCTCCTAAGCTTCACGCTAGGCTCTAGTGGGCGCCGTACGCTGCCATAGTTGTGTAGGTTTATCTCTACGTTGCGCACCGCACTAACAGAGCAGCCTTCACGCTCAGCAATCTATTCCCTAGTCTATCCTAATAGGAGGAATTGGTATATATTAATCCTCACGCGAGTCTCTAGTTCTCTAGTACTAGGTGTAATATATAGAGTAGGTCAAGGTTGGTGGGAGATAATAGAGACGCTATAGGCGCGAAACATGGCGTGCGCGCGGTTAAAAACACTTAAAAAAGTTAGTATAGGCGCATCTCTATATAAGTAAAAAGCTTTAATTTACTATAATTAAATTAAGTAACTATTGGTGGGTTAGTGGTGGATCTACTTGATTTTGCGATTCCTTATACAAATTGGTGGGGGAAAAAAAATAACCGAGGGCTCTCTCGCTTATAACGCTTTGTAAAAGACCGTCCCGACCTATTTCCTGCGTATATGTAGGCACGACTAAGTAGATTCTAGTATAGGGAGCCTTACCATGTCGTAAAGCTATATATCTTCACAATTCCTTCATAATAAACTTTGTAAACTTAGTAGAATATAGAATCAGGCTACCTCTATACTATATAAAGTTTCTAGAAATTTCAATAAAGTAGTTGAGGAGACAAAAGGGAAAGCAATAATCTATTCTCTGATTTGCTAGGCGGCTGGGTCGGGACGGTCTTTTGCAAAGCACCGATATCACCGATTTTCGCATATAACAGATGGCGCACCCCAACCAAATCACGTAGTTTACAACACCTCGTTACTGAGTCATCCACAATAGCTAGAATATTCTAATAATTCATTCAATTACTATATAAATTGCTGCGAAAAAGATGTACTACTGGAATTTCGCTAGAAGTTTAATGTTGCGGCCACGGCGCGTTGTTGTTGTAGGTGCTGGATCACGCCCCATTTCATCACCCCTATCCCCCCTACCCTCAGCAACCACCACACGTTGCTTTTTTTTCTGTTTTGGCGCTGCGGCAGGCTTTGAGGCCTTCCTCTTTCCCTTTT
>ML976697.1:538624-585620 GCA_010015655.1 Bimuria novae-zelandiae CBS 107.79 | reverse complement strand
TAGCTGCGCACTCCGGATTGCTGCCAGCAGAGGGAGAACTCATAAAAGCTCTAGGACTCGCATTTCGCGCGCGAAGATTCCCCTCGAAATCCGCCAACCGGTTTAGACAACACCTCGCGCGGCCCGACTCCCCGCTGGAGAGGCGCCTTCATCCAACAGCGTCAAACCAGATATGGCAGTGGACTATTAAGTCCTGCGTCAGATCACGATGGAGATTTGCAGCGTCCCACCGTTACCGCCGATTCTCCAAGTCGCAAGTCAGGGCGGACAGGTAACGGCACGAATAGGGCGAGGACTGGGAGGTAAGCCTAATATAGCTTGCGAAGGCAGGGCCGGGAACTATAGCTAAGCATTCTCTCAGGCTTGCAATTGGTCATTCCCCGCTGCATGACCTTTCAGAGGGTACAGAATTGGATGATATTGCCGAGCCGTCGCCTATCTATTCAGGCGCTATCAGTACGAGGCTTTACGATTTCGGCATGATCCTGTTCCATCTACACTCCCGCATCAGACATGGCCAGTTCACGACCAGGTTTACTGAGCGCATCAAACATGTGCCGCTTCCGCCTCCGCTAGTCGGCTGCTAAAGCGCTTCACTAACTCAGGCTTGCTATCGTTATACGAGGCAGACTCGAAACCCTGTGTCTTTCCCCCGCTTTATGGCTGCCTGCTCCCTCTGCCGCGGCGGGCCGTAACAGGGTTTCCAATAGTTAAGAACGACACAGTCCCTAGCTTAACGTCTCATGGAATCCCAGCGGCACTGAATCTTCCTCCCAATCACCGCATCCAGGAGCTGACGCGTACGCTCGGATGGAAGCAGGTTTTTAGGTTAGTGTCGAGTGTGCCTCTCCTTCAAGGCGTCAGATACAAACCGTTCACATCAGAGAAGCTTTGCGATGACAATTTCCCCGTCCTTCCTAGCAAGGAGGGTGATTTTCTCGCAGGAGAGCCTTCGTTCAAGCACGTAGGGTAGCGCTACTCCCTCTCATTCCTGGCAGGACACCCGAGAATGGAGCTTCACGGATCCCATCGCCGTGGTCGCATGAAACAGACTCGAGCCCCTCGCAGTATCGGAGTTCCCGATGGCTGTGCATAGCGAAGCCCCTGGTTGGACATAGTGTGACTTTGCCGCTGCGACATGCACGCCGCCAGCAGAAGTCTAGTCAGAACCCTGTCTAGATCGCATGGACAAGTGGTTGCCGACGGTTGCGAGCGCCGCATTCTCCATGCGTGGCAAGGGAGGTTAATTAGTAGAGATCTTATGAGAGAAGTGAGTGCAGGCGCGGCACGGCGCCTTCTAAAGGTATATCTTATTACCCCCGAGCTGGCGACGTCCCCGCTCTTAAGCTCATTCCCCTCGCATCATAGACTCTTTCGCATTTTAGACCGTAGACCAATTCGTAGACTTCTTTAATTCTATCCCGGATCCTTACTCTAAACCCTTTCTTTTTAGGCATCCCTGGAGCGATAAGGTGGCGAAAGCAGAACCAGTAAGATCCTTTGTGGTTAATTAGGATAGCTCTAGTCTTACTTAAACGCTCAGGAACCGCATTATTCCCCTTCTCCCTGGCTCGACATTAATACAAGCCTGTACTTTCTAATAGAGGGGATGGCTGCGTCGCAGGCAGATGGCGCTAATGGAGCCGGCAAAGTTCTCACCCAAGACAAACTCCCCACAGAGAGCGCTGTACACATGCCCAACGAGGCCCCCAAGGAAATAACCGTAGCGGAGCGCGACTGCACTTCTGGACACAACAGCAATAAAGGTAGCATCTTAGACGTGCCCAGCGAAGCCCCAGCGGACACTTATATAGAAAGCGAAGCCATCGTAACTTCAAAGAGAACACCAACGGGGGACAGGAAGGCTGCTAGACAGGGCAGCTATTACGAGTTCGATTATACGATAAACCGCGACACCCCCTTAAGCACACTAGGCGAAGAGGATAGCCTCACAAGAGGGAACACTAAACAGCGCAGCAACTCTAAGGCGCGCGGCAAGTCTATCACAGGACTAAGTAGCGATAGGAGGGCTGAGGCTCCATCAGCAACCCTAACTAAGGACGAGAAGGCCACCACTCAAGGCCTCGCCCTCGCTACTAACTACGAAGCCCCCTTAGACCCGCAGCACGAGGTGATGTGCGCCTAATAACCGGCCACGAGCGAATCCCTACCAGACCCGCTGGCTAAGAAAGAGAAGGCTGCAGTGGCGTAGGAAGCCATTAAGCCACGGTTAGACAACAGACCTAGAATACGCGCCGGCGAGGTAGAAGAAGGCACTAATCCAGGATCACCCCCTATTATGCTCCCTAACGTGGACAAGATATCCCAAACGAAGGCGGTGTAAGCAGAGTATGCACGTTACGCGGCTGCCATTATCTACATATTTATTACACAACACTCTAAAAACGGTGAATTGACCCAGGACCGCGACCCCGCAACTGGAAAGCCCTTAGTAGTAGTCCTATGCAATAGCAATAGCCTAGAGGATGCGCGAGATGCTGAAAGGGGTGAGATAAAAGACACTACTAATGAGACTATTACAGTCTGGCGTACGAAACAGACTTATAGGCCTTCCAATTAAGGCAAACCAGAACGAGGTTCATAAAGTACCGCCCTTAACTAACCCTAAGGCCGCAGCTGACGAGTAACACTAGATAATCTAATTATAGTTAACAACGAAGCAACTCCATTATTAAGCAAGAATACCTAAAAATGGCCACGCCGCCAATCATACTACCCTACATTAGGCACCGATTTAATCAACACTAAAGATAAGTAGACTACATCTTTAAACTAATCCTTAGCTACACTTATCTCCGGCACTACACGCAAGAGGAAGCTTAAAGACATAGTTATATAGGGGGAACCAGGCTTTAAAGATAAGGCAGCCTCTAAGCTAGATTTAACGTGGCAGGAGGCCTAGATACAGTGGCTTAAAATACAATTACACATAAAGTAGCTCGCAAGTGCCGATGCCGAACTAGTCGCGAGTGTTATTACTTTTAAAGAGATAATAACACACACGGGGCAAGCTAGCGTTAAGTTAGGGAAAATAGATCCTGCAACTACGTCCCGACTCAGCGGTGCCTAGAAAGAACTAAAAGAGAAGTTAAAAGGTAAGGGCGTAGTAGGAAGAAAGAATAATTAGCTATAGCTACAAAGGTTTAGTTAAGTTCTACAGCAGCTTAAAGATTATGCAAGGGTTTTAGCAGTTATTTAAGAAACCCCGCACGCTACCAAGCGTAAGCACAAAAGCAAGGACAAAGACTATAATAACAGCAAAACTCAACGTTAGGTAAAGGTTCGGCGTTAGTGAAAAATTTCTTAGTGCAAAATATTTTCTTTAGTCTAGGTAACATAGTCCGTAGCGGCGTGTACCGGTCTTTAATTCCCTGCCTAGGCATCCTCGGTAGTGTCTAAGCAAGAAGGGGTCTTATCTAGAGTAGCAGGCTATTGTCTATTTCTACCCAGTTCTAAATGTGTCCCCTTTAATAAAAATAGAGTTTGGCAGCCTTGGCATTTAGGTACCCAAAACTAGTACCACAACATTATAACCGAGACTATTATCGACCCAAAATAACCGAGACTATTATCGACCCAAAATATATCTTGCTCTAATGTTTTAGCAAGATACTTCTATTAATTAAGTATAGTTAGGTAGGTTACGCGTGCCGTTAAAGGTTTTACAAGATAATTAGGCACGTTATGCGTTAAATTTATCCTTACACTAGCGCTTACAAGGGTTTAGTCTTTTATACAGCTAGGACAGCTCTGGGACACAGGCAATCCTGGGACACAGGCAATCCTGGGACACAGCAGTCCTGGGACACAAGCAGTCCTAGGACAAAAACAGTCCTAGGACACAAGTAGTCCTGGGACAAAAACAGTCCTGGGACACAAACAGTCCTGGGACATAAACAGCCCTGGGACATCAGCCCTAGGACATAAACAGTCCTGGGACATCAGCCTTAGGACAAAAACAGTCCTGGGACATTCGTCCTAGGACATATACAGCCCTGGGACATCGAATTTTTACGTCCCGCGAGGGTAAAAGAAAGGCCCCGCAGCCATCTATACAGAGCAGAAAGTGTTAGAAACGTAGTATTAACACCCTAGATATTAGAGAGACCTTAGAGAGTACATCTACTACCCTAACCAAATTTATACGCCGCGGACGCAACGTTAAGCTTCTAGATAGATTTAAATAGTAGGAGAGACAAATCTGAGACGCCTCTCCGGGATAAGAAATCTAACTAGGACGTTTTTACAGGTAGAAAAATCCCAGCACGGGTTTAGATATAAATTTAGGCAAAAAAAGTCACTTACTAGAGGGTTAATAGAACCGTCTTACAATTTTTATTATATTTAGATTAGAGTTATATGTGTATAAAGCTAGCCTCTAGCAAGTGCTCCTCCACTTCGCGCTTAAACCTAGCTATCTATGGCGATTAATAGTAAGTGTTAAGGCACTATAGAAAGAGCTCTAGGGCCTAGATTCCGCATTCTATCTCTACTAAGAGTGTGAGTTTAGATAAAGCCATACAAAGCCAATCTGAACGAGACTACGTAAAGAACGTGGTGAAGAAACTAAAAAATAGACAGACCTTAGATTAAAAAAAGCCTAAATTAAGGTCCCTGCTTTAAATACAGCCTTATTAATGGAGATTGTGGAACAAGCATGTTACGCTTACTGCGATTTTTTAGATATATGCTTACCTAGATTTAGCTTAATTATATTTTGTAATTAATAAGCTTCCCATCTTCTAGTCTCCAAAAAAGGCGAGGTATAACCCTATTATGTAAGTTTACTGGCGAGTGATTATATCAAAGAAAAGAATATAGATTAATTTCTACTAGCTATCTTAACCATATCTCTATAACCTTTCACCTAAATTGTTTAGGAGAGACCGTGCGTATCCTCACACCAATAAATTCTCTCCCATAATATCCTTAAGCCTTGCAATCGCCGCTTTAACAAGCTTGTTAAAATTATTAAATAAAGGAACGTTGTCTTTCCGGCATAAGTACTAGACATTTCCACGTTAGTGGTATCCTAGAGGGTAGCAGACAATAAGCCTTCCGGATTAAGAGTAGCGGCCAAGTTCAAGCAGTGAGACGGGGCTTATAGTACCAGGATAAAGGTAAAGGATAATAAGATCCACTTAGTCAAGATTCGTTATTTCCTAATCTATTTAATAATAAAGGTTCTGATCTTTAATATCTTGCTTCCAGTTGGGGTCCTAATAGATACGGCGAGGGTTGAACGCAGCGATAGGGAGGTAGGCAACCTTGTCTACAAAAGCGGCTTGCCAGTCGGGGGCTTTGCCCATCTCGATGCTTCCTCCAAGGAATATTCGTACACGGGCACCAATATCTACCTGGTCAAGCGGGCCACAGTGAACAAAGGCTGGGTTTCGTTCCGGTATAGCTGCCATGTATGCAGATAGAGTCTCCCCTTGACTAGTTTCAGGGAACTTCATGGTGTAAAGTAATAACGGAACTAGGTGATTGTGTGCTTCTTAGAGGGAATTAGATTAATAAAGAATAATCTTAGTATAGGTTATAAGGCGAATATAAGTACTTCGTCGAGCTACTAATTGGATGCACAGCCTGCTTGCGCAGGTAACTACTTCGTCGCTTGTTACTGCGCCTTGGTGAAAGAGCTTTCGAGAACAACCCTGTAATGTGTAGGTAATAAGCTCATAAATATTACGGGCTTCACCCTGGGAGGGTAGGAGCTCCAGCCGCAAGTTAATCCAGCCAGGACCCCTGTGCATGGTATTGCAAAGATGGCTGATGACTCTTAGCTGCAGAATAGTCAACCACGTCCTTCCACTAGCGGTGTAGAATACTGATAAGCTTCGTCATTTCTTTATGCGCCTGAAACCTTATGGCACTTGGATTAAGGCGTATGTTATCGGGAGTAGAAGAGCAGGGCGACTAGAGAGCTATGTTCAAGCTATTATATTATTAATCCGCCTGTACAACTTCGTAAATAGTTAAATTATAAGCGCCAGCCGCTTCCATCCCTTTCTAACCAGGTTAGGCATTTAAGACGAAGTGGCGAGGTACGTCGAGCCCGCATCAGAACAGAGGGCACGAGTCGTGAGCCTGTGAGCCCTAACGGCTAAGCAGTAGCTTCGGCGGCAGTGGAACTTAAGCCACCTCCTAAAGTTATGCTAGAGGTATGTGTAGCCATCTATAGGTCAGAGTAATGCCAGCGATACCTCTTTCATCCAGTTCTAGTGCTGCAGTCATGCCTTATCTCACCTACTCCGGCAAAAGCAGGCGCACGAGACGCTCACTTCAGCGGCGTGTTCAATAACGCCAGGGGGCAAGGCGCAGCATCTGCACAATAGTAAGGCCACGGAGGCGTCTCTTGGAAACAGTCGACAAAGCAAGGATATTTCACGAGGAGCAAGCATCTAGCTGCGGTAGTGAGACGGGCCAAGTGACTGAGTATGGAGGGAAGGTTCACGGAGTAGCTATTACTGCAAGGTTGATCTGCTCTGCATATTTGAGGTTATATACAATAGAAAACAGGATTGGCAATACGTGCAGAATATATTCACTATCCAGTCTTTAGCCCCACAAGGCTTTTGAGCAGCGTATCACATGACTGATCCCTAAATAATTATGTAACACCTCCGGCCGGCGTGCCCATATGCGAGGCTAAAAGGTGACAATCGTAGAAAGGTCAAAATAACGGGGAACCTTCGTTTAACGCGGATAAGACAAATGCAGCCTTTTATCGTGCTGTCTGCGGCCTCCTGTGTAGTTCTAATAATGCTTTACTCCTTAGAGCGAGTCGGTTGATCCAGCGCTCAGGGCAAAAAAGGACGAAGCAACACGTATAGAGAATCTGTGTTAAGTAGCATAGCTATGTAGATTAGTAGATCAAATCTGGATAGAGTAACTCGCTTACTAACATAATTATCGTACAAATGTAAAGCTTCGCTTCTTGGCGTGCAAGAAGAGCAATCAAGGCTCTAATACTAATACATACAGTCAGAATGGCAATTTCGTTCGTGATAATAACTGCCCAAAACAGATATCTCATGCTTCGGTTTCTACCTCCAGAGATTTCATGTTCGCGAAGCCTAGAAGACCCAACTCTAGCCATAACAGTTGAACCAGCATATATAACAACAAGAAGCACTACTTCATAGATTGCTGGCTCATTTCTGTGTCTATGGTCGTTAATAAGAGCGTACCAAGTCAAAGTATGCTTACATATCAAAAAATATTACGCCGTTGAGCACGACGGAGGGCACCAGCGCCACAAACACTGCAGGCGGCCACTAAGTATCTGAGAAGATAGGTTAAAGGATCCGTGTAGACTAGGTTGTCAGTGCTGCTAAAGAGGACTATTGAGGATCTTACATTTGTACATGCCATACACTGTAGAGCCCAGGTGATAGCTAACTCTACCCGGTTAGGGCGGTTCTGGATGATGGATGCGAACCCGAACAAGAAAAAGCCAATCTGGACAACGTCTGAACACACAAGCATCCATTGCCGCCATCTCATGGCGCCCTCGACACGTTTGACAGCCAGACAGTCGCGGTACGTGACCACAGTGCTGAGTGACGAACCAGTGATGAAGAGGACGAGGGTAACAACAAAGAGACTGTCAGCCATGATAAAGAAAAACGATGTTCCATCTCCCAGAGGCGATAGAGGCTGATATGAAAGACCTATCTCTGCAAGTCGGGGGTTCCGTCGGCTCTGAGTAGGCTGCTAGTTGCGTACAGGGGCTACAGAGGGCACTGCCTTAGCAGAGGGGAGCAAATGGTGTCGCCGTTTCGGCTCACCTTGCACGAGGAGGCTTGAGCTAATCAGAATATGCCCGTCGTACAGCCGATGCGTCGTCACTGCTACTCGCTAAGCACCGTGGTGCGACTAGTAGGCATGCCCCTACGGCTGCAGATAGAAATGCCCCAATTCCTCAGCGGTACGAAGGGTCACTTGGTTGGCCACTGGGGTGCCCTAACAAGTGCTCTAGCACTTGGTTTAAGGTGTCTTGGTACATCGTGAGTTCGGAAACAGAAGCCGTGGAAGGAAGATAGAATTGACTAGCCTGATAAACACAGGAGCCACATCAGACGGGAAGCAACGACTCTCCAATATAGTTCATCGGCTTGCTTAGCTCCAAAACTCTTAGACATGGCTCGGTGAGAGGCTTCGTTCACCCTGCTCTCGCTCACCGGGAGATGGCATAAAGTCAGGGTGGCGAGGTGTGGGGATTCTGCCCACTTTTAGCTAGGTTTTATCCCAGGAACGCGGCGTCGCTGCGTTATAAGAGACGCCGGTAAGGCATTCTCGACCAATCTGCAACCCTTTCTAGGCTCTCGGTCATCATACGAGCGGCCTGATAGGATGGGAACTCCTTAGCTCGTCCAGCAGTGAACGGTATTAAAACACTAGTCTATGGCAGTGCTGTGGGTGAGGTCAAGGAGGGAAAGAATTCAAAGGGCCTCGTCGAGGACAACGCCTATTTGGTGGAGCCGATGGCAGACGAGCAAGGTGCAAACCAAACAAGTACACCGTGGGTTTAAGGAAGCTCGATGCGTTGGGTATAATTGCTACGCTCTGCCTTTGGGATGAGATTCTGGGCGACTGGGAGAGTGAGGAGAGGATAGCAATGTAGAGCAATCCTAGCTTATCGTGCAGGACACGGCTCAGTGATAGACTTCAAGTCTCCGCTCCTTTCTGACCGGGATATGACGTGAAATACAGGGTGGTGGTGGGTAGGAAAGTGACTAACCTGTTACGCTGCGCTCTTAGCAGAAGTCTGTTACTAAATAAGGCACTGCTGCCACTTACCAGATAATGGCAAGGCAATCTCGATAGGTCTGCACCCCTTTTGCGGACGTGTTCGTTATGTAAAGTGTCTGGTAGGTTAAGCTATCGCTAGCTGATTTAATAGTACAGGACATAGAAACACTCGTCGAAGGCAGTGCTGCGGGGTAGGCGATGGGGGAATAGTACATAAGACCCTGAGTCTTTGCTAAAATTTCAGCTGCCCGTCATCAAAGCTTCAATTCCACTAAATCGTTTCTCAAGTCTCTCTTATACGATCAAGCTCACTTATATACCCGCCTCGTCCTTTATACCTATAAAAGCCCCTTAACGTTAGTTATTAATTGCATACATCTATACGTAAGTAACGGTATTATTCCACCTTCAGCCACCTATTTATAAAACAGTGCTTATAAGAGAGGGATAATTGCAGGCCATGCCTAAACACTTTACGAAGAAACATAGGGTCACAACGCGCCTACCCTACTTCCACAGCAGTGTTGGGACATTCTCACCGCTAAAGACTGGAGACAGCAACATCTTAGGCAAAGATAATGCTGGCTACGAGTTTCTTTTAGCCGCTATAATATTATTAGATCTCTCCGATTTCGATGCGGAGACCTACCCATTACCTCAGGACGTGTCTAAGACCCAGCCGAAGTCGCCAGTGAAAATTGAGGGAGACGGTGGGGTGGTAGAGGAGGCATTGACACAGCCTGAAAATCGGGAGGAAATAATGCTGATATACCCGATCGCTGTCTACAGTCGTTTAAGCAACGGGCATGGCGCCTCTTTAACAAAAGATATAGGATGTTAAGTGCTGGAATTTCAGTGTAGCTTCCAGCTAGATCTAACATGCATGGTCAACATCGTGACGCTGAGCGCGCCGTCACAGTCGTTCCACGGCCCACCTGCCAGCTATGGAGCGAGCAAAATGGAGGAAGCACTATTGCTGGATCTTTTCGACGATAACGAAGATCGCTTTGTCTATAATTAAGACTCTCCGCATAACAGGTATGCGGAACAATGCGTCTCCTAGTTCACTAGCTAACGATATCGAAGGCTATTAATTTGTTGTGGCTTATTAGATTAATCTAAATGTTCCTGCTAGCCAGGTTAGCGGGATAATTCTTATTTGTTAAATAAAAGTAGTACTTGATTTCTCCTCCCTAACCTAGTGTTTAGCGGTCGAAACGCTTGTTGGAATTTGATTAAAGGTAGACTTAGTCTTGTATTAGAATAAGATAACTTCAACTGTCTTTCTATTTAATTAAATTTAGTTAATTAGGATAAGGGCTTATGTCTGTAAAGTGTTAGCGCATTATATTTTAGACTAAGAAAATTTGCTACGTGTAATTACCTAAAATAAGTTAACTAAAGCGCGTTAACCTGCGTTAACCATACTAAGATCTGATAGCTAGAACCGGCCTGTTACGCTGGCGCTTTTAGCAAAGTCTGCTCTAGGATAAGGCGCTACAGTTGCATGTCAACGACGGCAAGGCAGTCCTAATGGGCCCGCACCACTTTTACGGGCTCGGCCATCATGCGGAATGTCTGGTAGGCTGACAGATCTTTATCTCGCTTAACGGTGCAAAATTAGAGACACGTGACCATGGCAGTGCCGCTGAAGGGGGGGGGGGGGGGGGGGGGCGCGTAAAGGTACATAAGACTGAAAACCTCGGCCAAAAGTTAGCCCTGCGTGTTTGCGAAGTTTTAATCCACAAGTCGATTCTCACACACTATTACTTAGTTAAGCTTATCCACCAGGCCATGTTGCCCTTCAAATCTAGACACCTATACCTAGTAAGTGCGTACGCTTATATGCGTAGCGTGGTGTGTCTGGCCTAACCTTTTCACATGCTAGTGCTCACAGGAGAGCTATAGACTAGAGACTATGCCTAAGCGACGCATTAAGAGGCATAGGGTTAAAAAGCGCCTAACGTATTCGTGACAAGGCAATGCATTATCTTGCGCGCAGACTTGTCAACAATCAAGCCAATTAAGCCGGTCTAACCTAATATGGTAATTCACTAGCTCGCGTTGGTTAACATGTTACTAAATTTGGTTAGATCGGCTTGATTGGCTTAATTATTGACAAGTCTGCTTGCGCGAGTGAGATCGATGACAGCAAGATTCCAGGCTTAGACAATACCAATGTTAAGGGTCTTTTAATCGTTGTGATGTTGTTAGCCGTCTCTACTAAGGCTGCAGAATACGACATGTTCTCCTAATTCGATACAGGAATACAAGCGCTGCTGCAGGAAGTGTTAGATAACAGGAAAATGTCCGCGACGAAAGGGATGGTAGAACAGTAGAACAAGGGCGCAGACAGCTCCAAAATCCTAACGGAATAATGCTAGTGTATCTGTTCGCTATCAGTAACTGTCTAACAAGGCATTATAACTCTTTAATAAAAGCTAATTTATAGCACTCCTAATGCAGTAGTTTCACTGCGTCTTCCTGCTAGTTAAGTTATGCGTGCTCCATCCGACCTCGACGCTGAGCGTACCTTTCCACCACGGGCAAGCAGCGGACCAATAAGGGAAGCATTAAAAAGGGAAGGAGCACTAATACTAGATCCTATCCACTATCACGAACCATAAATGTGTCTTACAATTAAGACTTCCTAAACGTTAGGTATATAAAACTATTCACCGCCAACAAGGTCTATTTGTTGCGGCTAACGTTACTTAAGTCAGTTTAATTATCACTGCTAGCTAAGTCAGTACAATCCCATATATCTCGAATGAGCTCACCTACTGTGCCTTTAAGACGCCTATTGAGATATAGTCGAGAATTGATAAGGGTTCCAAGTTAAAGCCTTATCGCTAACTTTGTTTGACTTGTTGCTGTCGGGTGCGTCAATTGCTGATATTTGCTATACTATCCCTCCCTGTGTCGCGAGCCACCCTGCGAGGCGAGCCGCACTCCCAGTTTATACCCTGAAAAGAGTCTCCCCCACAAGCCAAGAACGATATCGTCTATCTCCTACTTTTCTACAGCCTCTTCTTCACCAGGACACCGGCGCGCAAAGAAAATTCCAGAGGTTTTGGCCACACTGTCGATCTTTTCATCCATGCCATCCACCGCTGCCTTGCTTAACTGCCCCTGCTAAACTGCGGATACTAAGGCGTCTCCTAAAACCGGAGCGCTAGGGAAGAGGAAGCGTTGTAGCAGAATATAGCTTCAAGCCTAGAAGCCCGTTCCAGCTTAGGAATGCAGATTCCGGGAGTTTCTCCGGGTAGATCCAAGGGCGGGTTCAAAGTTTTGTAACGTGGTGTAATCCTTGGCACGTTAAGCGAGCTGACATCATCAGTAATAACTAACTTGTAACGTAATCCACCAGTGAGCTGCGTACACTAGTGAGCTGCGCACCCCACCAAACGCGTGCGCCTTTTTAATAGATAGCTAAATAACAACTAAATTAAACCTATATAAATATATGTACAAAATATTCCTAATTACTTATACACTAAGTCCTATTATAGCCTTATATATAGCACTTTAAGCACGTTGGTAGTGCTCGCTAATAGCTCTAAAATACCTGGCTCTAAACATCTACCTATGCCCTTATTTCTGCCTCTATAGCTAGCCTTTAACCTTCTTGGCCTATAAGAGTCCCTCCTGTAGCAATATACTACCATCGCTATTGCCTCTTTTTCTCTTGGCGATGATTAGCCTGACGTAGCTTAGTATTCTCCTTAGTAAGGATTATCGTAGAGTGCATCGCCATCTAACATCCTTTCACAAGCTAACTTAGAGCCTAACGTGTAGGGCTCTATAATTAACGACTAAGAAAGCTACGCAGTAGCTAGGCTTACTATTATAGCTAAGTAACTATATAAGGCGTCTTAGTAGTCTAGCGCCTCTTACTATTAGCTTCTTACCTTAGGGGAGACAGCGTTTAGACTATAATAAGCGACGATAGGACGCGCTTAGGATAGTGTGGGACAAGGCCTACTACTTAAAAGCTACTTTTAATTAACTACTCTAAGAAGACTAAAGCCTTAATACGCGTGTAGATATTAAAAAATTCTTACTTATTAACGTGAAAGATATAATTACGCGCGAGCTTAGGTACCTCGCGTTTATACGCAGCTTTAAGCGGCGTATAGTAAGTAATATCTAGTGGCTATAGTAGATATAAGCTATAAGCTAGCATATAGAGACTAATAATCTTATTCTCTATACAGAACTAATTAAACTTAGGCGTCGCATAGCTGCTATAGCCGTCTAGAATAAGCAGGCAATAGGCTCTAGCTAAGCGTAACGCGGTCTAATAATTAAAGTGCTTAAGCTATTCTAGGCTAAGCTTATTAGTTATCTAGCTATTATTGCTTACTGCAAGCCTCCAATCGCCTAGGATAAGCTAATACCAGCTAGCTTGGTATAGCTTTCTAGATAGTATAATAAATAGCGAGAGCGCCCAGTCTAACGCGCTAACACATTTAATTACTATAACCTAGTCGCAATTACCAGGCTATATAGCAATTACTCGCCCAACTCTGTCAGAGCTTATAACAACCTTAGACGTGCTAGCAACCCCTATCATGAATCCTATCTTATTAAAATTATATATATCCTTATCTATTATGCCGTACTTCTAACGCGTGTCCTTAATAAGCTCGAACTAGGCTCTAAACTTAACTAGATTCTAATAAAGAACACGCTAAGCATGTAGCTTCCTATTCTACTTAGTTATAAGCTCTACCTAGCTATTAATAAAGCGTGACACCTAGTTCTTGCTAATAGGCTGTAGAGGCGGGATCTAGCCTTAAGCTTAAAGCAGGACGTCTGCTATTTAGCGCACATTAATAATATAAAGTAAAAAGTCTTGTCTATCAAGGTCTAGGATCTAGCAAACAAGAGACTACTCTTTAAGAGGCAATAGCTTGCGCTTATTAGACGTTATCTTAATTCTAGCTTAGACACCACGGAGGCGCAACTAAAGGGTTAATTTAAAGATATTATAGGCTACTACTATAGCGCGAATTAACTAATAAGGATAAGACTTAATTAAAATAAGGGTAAGACTAAGTCTACCTTCTTTTAATAGTAATTAAGCTCGTTGTTATTAAGCTATAGTTGAAAAGGTGGACGCGTCGTGACGCGTTTTGGTGGGGTGCGCAGCTCACTGGTGTACGTAGCTCACTGGTGGATTACGTTATTGTATCTTAAGCTGACTACGCTGTCAGGGCACGCTGTGGCGCATGGCTGCAGAATTCTAGAAGTTTCTGTGGCCACGTGCCGTTTCTATTTTTGCACCATGTTCCTGTAGTGGCCCGGAAGCTGGCGCTCAGTCGTCTTGCCACGAAGCCATCTCCCAGTCACCATAGCAAGCTAACATGGACAGAGCCAGCCAGGCACTGGCATTAGGTGTCCCCCCGGCGTGTCTAAATCGTTCCGTGCTTTAGCAGATTATCGCGTTGTGCCTCGCACGACTCTTCAGCATCGTAAACGCGGACGCCAGTCCATCGAAGAGAAAGCGCAGAGGCAACAATATCTCCACCCGTGGGAAGAGAAAGCCCTTGCTACATTTGTAGCGCGTCAAGATGCTCTCGGCCGCCCTGTCCGGATAAAGCATCTAGGTTCGATAGCCTTCAGTCTCGCTTGCCAACGGGCGCCAGCGAACCGACCATGCCAGCCTCCCGGAAAGAACTGGCCCCAGTCCTTCTACAAACGCCATCCAGATCTCAAAGCGAGTAAAGCTGCGGCGCTGGACTGGAACCGTTATGATATCTATAATAAGGTCGCACGCTGGTTTGAGGTGATTGGAAAGGTTCTGCAGGACCCAGCCGTTCAGTTGGATCCCTGGTCACGTGATATGCTCAAACATTGGTGTGACTGTACTCACACACAATGGTGCGACGGCACACGTATATAAGTGCCTATTCTGTAGATAGAGATAATTATCACACTTGTTCTCACTTCAGGGTTTCATCTCGTTCTGCAGGAGAATGTCTATAACATGGACGAGACTGGCGTCATGCTTTCCAAGCTAAATTCCGTCAAGGTTCTTGTTCACAGGGATAACCAACGAGGATATAGAGGTGTGCGTGTTAAGCGAACCACAGTGACTGCTATCGAATGCGTGAGTGCCGACGGTAGGTATTTAAACCCTATGATAATATGGCCTGCGTCTACTCACCGATCTAATTGGAGCACGCACCCCACTCCTGGATGGCACTATGCGTTCTCGGACAGTGGTTACACGGACTCCTATCTTAGCTTGCAGTGGCTTAAGCTTGTGTTTGACCCCCAGACCAAGGATCGAGCTAACCAAAAACCACGGGTACTAATATGTGACGGCTTCGGGACGCACGAGACGCTGGAGATCTTAGAGTTTTGTTTCGAAAACAACATTATCCTATGCCGTATCCCTTCTCACACGTCTTATAAGCTTCAGCCCTGCGACATCTCAGTGTTCAGCCCACTTAAGGTGGCCTACCGCGACCAGGTCGAGCGGCTGGAGCGAGGATACGTAGGAACAATCGGGAAGGAGCATTTCACCTATCTATATAGCCCCGCAAGGGACCAAGCGTTTACATCCAGGAACATAAGGGCTGGATGGACGAAGGCTGGCCTTTTTCCTTTCAACCCAGACAAGGTACTTGTTGATATACCGAAGCCCCTAGCCGGATCAACCGCCTCCGAAGTCAATGCGGTGGAGGTAGGTTCTTGTACGCAAGACCAAGTACCGCAGACATCCGTAACGCCTGTAACGCCAATCACGGCGGATGCTGTTGCATCGCTGCATAATCTGATCAAACAGGATGCTCTTGCGCTTGATGACACTAGCAGGCAGCGCCTACAGAGGCACGTACAGAAGCTCACCAATGCCACCCAACTTTCATTCGCCGAACGTGCCCTACTTCAAGAGAATAACCAGTTCTTGGCTGAGATCAACAACGAAGCCAAGGCTCGCCGAAGGACGAAGCCCGAGATACTAGGGGTAGGGAGGGTAGTGAGCTATGAAGATCTCCAGAAGGCGAGAGTAGAGCGCGCCGTGAAAGACGCCGAAAAAGCAGCTAAGAAAGCAGCGAAAGAGGCTAAAAGAGCTGCTAAGGCTACGCCAACGACCGAAGAAGCGGATTCGAGTGAGAGAAAACGTGGTCGGAAGCGAAAGAGTGCAGCACTAGTGCATGGAGTCAGTGACAAAGAGCGACAGACCAAATTCCTACGAACGAGCGCCACACAAGTTAACCTCAAAGAGGATATCCCGCAGCCATATAGAGCTCCGGAGGCGAAGATGTATTAGAGTGATAACAAAGTGACCTCATTGTCATGCTTCCACTGTGTTGTGCTTGCCGTTGTGCTCCTGCCCAGTTTATGTTGTGTGGTGGTTCTAGTGGTCACCGTGTAAGGTACCTCTCAATTTAAGCGAAGAGGCCCTGGCCGTGCCAAGACGCAGCTTGCACAAGCCACACTACCCAGTAAACCATATCCGTGGCTGGTTAGCCTGTGGCACTGGTGTCATTGGCTTGTGGATTTTGCACTTCATTGCCTGGCTTCTTAATGTGCACGCTCTTCTTGGAGCAAATTCGCTCTTCGACAGCAACTGCATAAGATGTCACGTTATTTATAATATACCAAAATCGAACCGTTCGCGTCAGGCTCGGTGCTTTACGCAAAGCGACCAATATCGTTCAGGCGACATGAGCAACCCTTCGCTGGTCAGGCTGCGCCACGATGCAGCCTGGTTGGCAGCGCGTACAACCACCATTGTACCGCCTTATCACCCTTCGTCCTTCGATGCCTGCTTCTACTTCGTCGACTTTCGAATGCCTTGCGCCGATATACCGAACGGACTGAACGAGCCACGCGAGTCGCGCGTGCCATGAGATCGCACCCGACCTGTAGCCATGGCTCTCTTGCGCCTCTTGCAGCGCAATCCGGACGGCAACATCGTCTTTCGCGAAACAACCAGCAGTGATGTGCCTGCTTACGCAATACTCTCTCATACATGGGGAAAAGAGGAGGTCACTTTCCAGGACATGGAAGCTAGCGCGGACATGAGCAAAACTGTCAGCAAGGCTGGGTGGAGGAAGATACAGTTCTGCGCGAAGCAGGCCGCAGCTGATGGGCTACAGTACTTCTGGATAGACACCTGCTGCATCGATAAGAAGAATGCGGTCGAGCTTGGCGCGGCGATCAACTCCATGTTTCGGTGGTACCAGAACGCTGCACGCTGCTATGTCTACCTATCTAATGTTTGCAAAGCCGACGGGGTGGACGGCGAAAGGGCATGGAAAGAGGCGTTCAGGACGAGTCGATGGTTTACTCGAGGCTAGACGCTTCAAGAGCTCATCGCACCAAGGCTGGTTGACTTCTTTAGCTCAGAGGGTGAGCGACTTGGGAGCAAAGTGACGCTTGAGACCGAGATACACGGCATCACTCGCATCGCAAAGAATGCTCTCCGAGGCGATGCTTTGTCGAGTTTCAGCATCCAAGAGCGGAGGTCCTGGGCAGAGCGCCGCAATACCACGATTGAAGAGGATGAGGCGTACTGTTTGATTGGAGTCTTTGGGGTCTCTATGTTGCCAAACTACGGAGAGGGAAGGGAGCATGCATTCCGACGGCTAGAGGAAGAGATCCACAAGCTGTACAAGGGTAGGCCTCTGCCTATATATAGTAATAGAAGCAATAAACTGACCAGCACAGGTGTTGATTTCGAACAATATGCCGTCGGACTTAACCTTGCGTCAATCCCTGAAGCTGCACAATTTGTTGCAAGAGAAGAGGAGCTGTCCAAGATGCATAAACTGCTTCAGCATCACAATAGCCGATCGGCAGTAGTCCTGCATGGGCTTGGAGGGATCGGAAAGACTCAGTTAGCGGTCCAATACATCAGAAGGCACAAAGAGAAACACACGGCGATATTCTGGCTGAATGCGAATGATGAAGACTCCCTCCGGCTCAGCTTTCGCGGCATCGCTCAACAAATCCTCACGCATCACCCTTCGACTAGAGAACTTATGAACGTGGACTTGGAAGGAGATCTCGACCGAGTAGTCAGTGCAGTCAAAGCCTGGCTCAATCTCCAGGACAATACACGTTGGCTAATGGTTTACGACAACTACGACAATCCACAAACCTCTAATCGTTTCGACCGCTCGGCAGTGGATGTGCGTCGGTATCTGCCAGAAAGCGACCAGGGCTCAATAATCATCACGACGCGGTCAGCGAATGTTACGCAAGGGCAGCGTATCCCTATTCAGAAGCTGACAAGCCTTGAGGACGGGCTCAAGATCTTATCGAACACGTCTAGAAGAGAAGACATCGAAAACAGTATGTGTACCTAGGCACTCGATGAGTGAACGAAGCTGATGAGATAGATCCCCATGCAAAAGCGCTTGTCGTGAAGCTAGACGGCCTACCACTTGCTCTGTCCACGGCTGGGGCTTACCTAGAGCACGTGACGACCAGCTTCGCGGAGTATCTTCGGCTGTACGAGGCATCGTGGTCGAAACTTCAGAGGACGAGTCCTAGATTGAATTCATACGAAGGCTCACTATACACAACGTGGCAGGTCACCTACGATCGGATCCAAGAACAGAACGCGGCATCAGCGCAGTTGCTTAAGCTGTGGGCATATTTCGATAAGCAAGACCTGTGGTTTGGACTTCTTCGACACGCATACTCTACAGATGACGAGTGGATACAGAAGCTTACCGAGGACGAACTAAGCTTCAACGAGTCGGTTCGACTTCTATGCGAATATGGTCTGGCTCATCTAGAACCTTCACTTGGACGGTCATCTAAGTCCGCGGGATACGGTGTGCATAGCTGTGTGCACTCATGGACGATATCTGTACTAAATGACAAGTGGGACGTTGAGTTAGCAAGGGTAGCTCTGACTTGTGTAGCATCTGAAGTTCCTACAGTACTAGGACATTAGTCTGTTGACACCGAAAATTTCAACTTTTTTGACAGTAATTTCAAGGCCTTAATTGAATGCTATTTTAGTACTTTGTTTGCCAGCCTCTAGCTTTTATTACTGCCTGTATTCTCCTTGGCATAGAATCAATGAGCTTCTTCATGAGACCTTGGGGCAGGGCTCGCCAAGCTTCTTAGGCAGCGTTAATAAATGCGTCTCTATTAATCTGCTGCCACCCTTGGTCCTCTAATTCCGGATGTAATTTAATTACCTTTTGTTTAAGTGCCCACTAGAGGTGCTTAATTGGATTGAGGTTAGGTAAGTAAGGAGGGAAATCTAGAACTTTAATGTTTATTGCCTCTAGCTAGAGGGCCGTCTTGTAGGCGGTATGAATTGGTGCATTATCTATCTGATAGATAGTATCTTTATCTAATACTAGTAGGAGCCCTTCCTCTAGCGCCTAGATATATGAGCGTGCACTGTAGCCATTCCGTGGAGCTTTTGGATCTCGTTCTATTGCGATGAGTTCAGATCGACCTTTATACTAGAAGCAGGCCTAGAATATCTGTACTATCCCCTTCTGAATATCCTCCTCTTTAATCTTATCGTGATCCTATTTTTGGAGTGGCGTCCTAAAGACCTAGATCCTCTTCTTTCCCTTGCCTCGCTCTGCTGAGACCTTATTAGAAAAAGTCACGCTTTTAAAGTTAAAATTCTGCATCTGCTAAGCCTATTAACGCCTTAATCTTGCATATGCTAGAGTAAGCTTAGGCCTCTTCTTTGCTACCTAGTTTGTAATGTGGTGTTTCTTAAGCAGCTAATAGAGTGTCTTGCGATAAACCTGTACGCTTGTAACTTTAGCCTTTAGCTATGTATACTTAATTCTAGGGTGCTAGCGAGCGATTTAAAGGAGTAATTATTCTTATTAGCGTGTAAGCTTCTTTAGCTGACTAGATCGAGGTAAAGATTTAGTTATGTTGTGGTTGTTCTATCGCTTAATTATGTTATAAATTGTCTGCCGTGTGCAGCTAAAACGCGACGCGATTAAAGCTTTTAATTCTCTTACCTTTACTATAGATAATATCCTAGCTCTTTATAATTTACTTAATTTATTATTCCTCCCTTAATTACTACTAATTTCCCTGCCAAATTCGCGTTGCATTGTGGGTTGGTGGAAGGCTAAAAAGATTGAGGTTGGGTGGGGATGCGCGACGCGGGTCCGGTGTCAATAGACTAATGTCTTGGCACTGTAATTAAAACTTACTAATAGTAGATATCTTTACTATACCTATATTTTAAAGTTCTCCCTAGTACTTTATTGTTAGAGTGGAATACGATATTACATGATATTACCAACCTGATGTAGACTAGTTGCTGATCATGATTCTGCTACTTAAGCAGTTTCTCTGTTTAGCTTGTTATAATTAACTTAGTCACTTATTCCTACTTGCTACCCTACCTATCCCTTATAGTTATAAGCCTGGCCTACGCTTAATTTAACTATAGTTTACCTACTTACTACGTACACGCTTTCCACGACGGAGATTAACTTAACGAGCTCTAGTTTGCTATAATAAGTAATAAGAAGGACAAGCTAATCGTTAAGGAAACGATTATCCTTAACAAGCCGAGCGATTGGTCGAAGTGAATCTTTCTATAAAAGAGGACCGCTGAGGCATACAAGATCTGGGATTATTGTAACCTAGATTTGGCAGTAGATACTGTCAAGAAGATCTATGGTAAAAAACCTAAGGAGCGGCTACTACGCTCATTTAAAAAGGTCACACCCAACAAGAATTCAAGCATTGTCTAGGGCGACAATAATATTGAACCTAACGAACTTACAAGACCTAAACGAGAGGACTACACCTTCTGGCATAGGTTCTACGCAATAAAGCTAGCAGCCTGGCAAAAGAAGGAAAACGCTCTTAATAACTTAATATAGGAGATTGCAAGGACAATCGCTAGTAGGCATATCTTAGTTATTAAGGATACTAAAACACTATACGAATAGCTTATATAACTTAAGAAAATATTTTGCATGTTAGTAGTAGAGCGCAAGTATGAGTTACTTAAGCAGTACGACAAGATTAAGAAGGTTCTATAATAATAAAAAATAAATACTTAGTACGAGAGCTATATCACTATCCTTTATAATATAATTAAACTAAAGCTACCTAAGGTCTAGGACTATTACGCACAGCAGGACTTTCTCCGCGTAATTAAGAGAATTAACAAGTCCTTTATCACGCACGAAATTCAGGAGATTACGCGAGCTAAGATAAACGGAACGCCTTATATAGGTCCTGTAGAACTAGTAGAGAACTATTAACGCTTTTAACGCACTATAAACCCTGTTGCGTTAGCACTAGAAATATACGCGGTTCTAGGCTGGCCGAATACCGCCCCTAACACCAAACGTATAGTTACTTACATTTGTAAAGAACAGCACTTATTTAAGTAGTGCTCTTACGTGGTGCCTTCTCTCTAACCTGCTAAATAGAAATCTGACCTAGCCGTTTCAGCCAAGTTTAACAGAGTAAGGAAATTAGGTAAAGGCAACCCTCTAAGCGTAGCTCTATTTATAGTTAAGAAGAAAGCTAGCGAAAAAGTAGCTACTACTAATAAAAATTCTGCTAATAAGAATAATTTCTTACTAAATACTAGACATCCTCCATCAAACGCGCAAAACTCAACAGGAGTAGTTATATAATAGTAAGGTAGCTAGAATGTAGCTTAGGTTATTACTCTACTTAGTATAGCTGCTGTTTAGTAGCCTCCACTATTAATTAACAAGTAGATTCTTAATCTAGGATCCAATCTTCACGTTACGAACTATTAACTAAAGACTTAAGAGAAGATTTGAGACGGACACTTAGATAATATCCTACTAGCGGGCACGTAAGCCCTGTAGATACATAAGTAGGGAAATATTAAGTTACTTGTTAATACTCCTACTAGCGAACGTTAAGTAACTATTATATAGGTAGCACTTATCCCTACGTTCTTTACGTTAGTAGTGTCACTATCTCGCTGTTAATTAGTTAGTATTAAGTTTAACTTAGGACGTAGCTGTCTCTATCTAAGGAGCGCTCTAATAGACATATTCTACACACTTAATAAGCAGGGTGGCTATTAGGTTATAGACTCTAATAAGGTAACACGTCCGAACGCATTAGAGTTGTACACATTTATAATTTAGTTAAAGTTAGCTAAGCCAAGCCGTGTGGAGCGAAAGCCTCTATAAGTTACACCTGCAAAAGCGCATTAAATGCTAGCTCACGTAGGGCAACACGCGATTAAACACCTAAAGCAGGCAGTAGATAGTATTAAGCTTACTACTAGGCCTAGAGCTCCGCTATAGAAGGAGTGCGAGGAGTGTATTAACTCTAAGCTCTTAAAGATTATTAGTTAACGCCCTTAACGCGAGCCTGCAACCTAGCCCTTTAAATAAATTAGTATTAACCTTATATAGCTTAAAAAGACTAGTGAAGCTTGCTATAACAGGGATAAATAGCTGTTACACGCTGTGTGTTAACATAGTAGATACTATTTAGGGAAGACTCTTCGTGATAAGACAAAAGCTACCCTTATACGCACTATTTAATAAATGCTAGCATAGATATATACCTAATTTAACGCTATTATTATATACATTCGTTATAACAACGAAAAGGGTTTTGCTAATCTATAAGATATCTTTAAAGACCTAGGCATCGCAGTTAAGCCTCGTGCTGTTAGAGCAGAAGAAATAACTAGCCTTACTAAGAAGGCTAGTAATCTTATTATTACAATAGCTAGGACCCTACGAATTACAACATATTTGCCTAAGACGCTAACGAACAAGCTGTGCCTAACGGCTATGTACATACTTAATTAATTACTAACAGAAGCTACTAGTTAGAAGACGCCCTATAAAGTTATACGTAAGGTGAAGCTATCTCTAGCGCACGTAGACGTTATCAGAGCGAAGGCTCTATTTCGAGATACGAAAGTAGCCAAAGGTGATAAGCTTAAATCGCGAGTAATTACTGGATGGCTGGTTGGATACAAAGGAACAAACATCTTTCGTATCTGGGTCCTAGGAAGCGATAGGGTTATTTAAACCCAAGACGTTGTTTTCCTACAGCAATGGTACTCTCCGCTAAAATCTCAGCTTTTAACTAAGGAGGAATAACATGTGGTTACTATCCTTAATATTAACTTATTAGACAAGGAAGAAGACCCTGTTATTAAGTAAATCTATTATAATATAATACTTTATTAACTAATAGTTAAGGATGCTGCTAAAGAAGAAGAGGCTATTAAGCAGGATAAGGCTAAAGTGCAAATTTAAGAGGAGGCTATTAAGTAGGATAAGGCTAAAGTGTAAATTTAGCAGGAAGCTACTAGAGAACTACCTACACCTTAAGAAACGCTAGCACCGATTACTCCGGATCAATTAGCCTTAACACGTACTTAACTAAAAGGCTGAAGAGAGATTGCTCCTAGAGATACTACGCCAAACCGCCGCCAGAATAATGCTCTAAGACGAACAAACCCTAGTATTACTGTAGATAATATTGTTCTAGGGTCCCGTCGCCGGGGAGGTGGTAAAGAAGATAATACGCCTAGAGGTGGTAAAGAAGACAATACGCCTGGAGACCACTTTAGTACGCACGCGTCTCTATACTAGTAAACATTTACTATAGCAATCGTGCAACTACCCCTAAAGGAAAAGTAGAAGGTTTACCGTAATTAGCTTTCGCCACTACTAAAGAACTAGGTTAAGGTTAAATCCTGCCTTAATACTAATAAGTAGTTCGCTACTGCGGACAAGGAAATTAAGGAGCAGCTCCACAAAGGTGTATTTAAGAGGGTGAAAGATAATGTGAAGGAGCACCTAGATACTAAGACTCTACTACTAATATAGGTTTTCACGTACAAGCTTGATGCTGATAGCTACTTAACTAGCTATAAGGCTTGCCTAGTCGTAAGAGGAGATCTCCAGACGACTTGGGATGATACCTACGCAGCTACCCTCGCGGCTCAAACGCTCCGCTTTTTTATCGCTATCATGTGCGCCTTTGGGCTCCTTGCCTACTAGTACGACGTTAAGAATGCTTTTCTCAATGTGTACCTGGCCCGACTTTGTTATGTCTGGACTCCAGATGGGTTCTAAGACAGGCTAGGCAATATAATGCGATTACGCCGAGCACTATATGGGCTTAAGGATGCTCTAGCACTATGGCACAAACACTTAAAGAAGATACTTATTAATATAGGCTTTACGCAAGTGAAGGGTATCCCTTGCCTTTTTACTAATAGCAAGCTAATACTATTCTACTATGTAGATAATATCGTCGTCCTTTTCCGCAAAGGCGATCAGCAACATTATTAATAGTTTAAACGCGGGTTTATAAAACGATACAAGACACGGAGCTTGGGAGAACTAGGTTAGTTCCTAGGAATACGCATTATTAGAGACTATATAAAAGGCAAAGTCTAGATAATTCAAGACTCCTACATTACAAAAGTCTGCCACGACTATAATCTCCTTTAAGGAAGCCAACACCCTAAGGTCCCTCTACGCGAGTCTTATCTACCCCTAAGTATAAATAAACTAAACAAGGAGCGCACCCGCCTATATTAGATCCTAATTAAATGCCTAGGTTTTATCTTATACTTTACCTAGCCTAATATAGTAAAGGCGCACTTAATACTTGCCCGCTATTTTAATAATCTAAGTTAAAAGTATCTTGCTGTCGTCAAGTCTATATAGTAGTACTTATATAACTTCTAATTCTAGGCAATTAGAGCATTAGCAGCACGCTCTAAGAACGCTAACTATATTTATTAAGTTAATAATAAAGAAGCTAAGGAGTTATTATTCTTTAGTGCCTCTAATACTATGTTTGCTAACGATCCTAATACTACTTAAAGCTCTTTTACCTATATATTTAAGCTCTATAGCATAGTTATTAATTAGAAGGCAAAAATTATAAGATCTATTACTAAATTAACTACTAAAGCTTAACTGTTTGCCCTATTAACTGCTGGCACCGAGTTATCCTGGTAGATAAATACTTTTAAAGCTATTAGGTTTAATCTAGAGGTTCGACCTACATTATACTGCGATAACTAGCAAACGGTCTCTATCACGAACAAGGATAAAGAAAAGCTCGACATAAAGCTTTAACATATTAAAGTATATTAGATATAGATCCGCGAGCAAGTTTAAGCCAGGAACATAGACGTTACCTAGATAGGAACTACTAATATGCCTGCTAATAGATTAATAAAGTCTCTCTCTAATATTAGCAAGCATAAGCAATTTTTAAGGTAACTAGGAATAACTAATATCCGCTAACACAGTGTTGGTTTCGAGGAGGATAGGTTTACTACATAATAGAGTTTTTCCTAGGAAGGTACCGTAGGGGCCCTTTGTTTACTTATTTTGCTTTATTCTACCTAACAGCACTCCGTTACCTTTATGCTATAAGAGGTGTGTTAGAGTGGAATACAATATCACATGATATTACTAACCTGATGTAGACTAGTTGCTGATTATGATTCTGCTACTTAAGCAGTTTCTCTGTTCAGCTTGTTACAATTAACTCAGTCACTTATTCCTACTTGCTACCCTACCTATCCCTTACAGTATCACACCTCATCCAGACCAGTTCCGTCCTCGATCGAACTGACTCCTGGCATCGCTAATTTTGAAGGCAGTTATTCCGCCATAAGACAGCTCCGAAGTGAAAGAAGCACCGAAATCAACTCCCATTCATGCGCCACAACTTTCCCGCAAACCCCTTCTCTTTCACCAGCTCGCAACAGTTTGGCTTCTACAGTCAAACTCAATACGTTATCCCTTCCTTGAGCACTCTCCCTCCCACCACCACCTAGCAACGCCGAACTTCACCAAATCAACGTCCTCGCACAAGACTCGCGCCATATGACCAATTGGCTCCTCCGCACCTTCTCCGCTCATCCCACCCAAAAAGACCACTACCTCCGCACCATCGGCAAGCACGATGCCTTCACCACTTCCGCAGACCAGCTTTCTACTGCGTCCAAACCACATGCAACCTGGCTCAGCATAGCCACCGCCTTGAACGCCTCCTTTTCCATCAACGACACACAAATCATCGACTACACCGGTTCCACGTCAGCATCCACGACTGGCTTCGAACACCGACCTGAAGAAACAGTACGGCACCGCTTCCACCCGCCTAAACGCCTACCACCTCAAATGCTCGAGGTCGTTGACATACGAGCTTGGACATGGGAGCAACGGGGCGCGCTGCTTGTCACCTCACCCATCAAGCTTTGCGTAAACAGCGCGCCTATTCCCGATTTGCCTACAGTACCCAAACATCTGCTCGCCGCATCCTCCCCCGTCGCGAACCGCAAACTCCTCACGCAACCTAGCATGCATACCCTAAGCATAAACACGCATTCCACAAGGATGCTTTCTAGCACCGCGATACGTCACTGTATATCCTTCCTCCTCGCTATCTGTCACTCAAAAAACCCGAAAGCGATGGCGTTGTCCGCGGAAAGGTTCGATACCTGTGGACTGAGCTCCGACGTTTTTCTCTCTCTGCACGCGGTATATGTCGCTGCTCTCGCACTACAGCTGTCGCCGTATCTCCCCGAAGTGGTAAACGAGCTTAAAGGTATGCTTTGGGAGAAGGCAAATGAAGATTTGCGCATGGAGATCAGTACTGAGGACTTACGCGGGGCAGAGCTCGTAACGTACGGAGCTCCGGATCCATGGAGCTGTACGCCTTGCCTAATGAGGCAAAAATGAAACTTCTTTTAGGAGGCTTAAGACGTTGTTAAAACCTTAGCTATTTAATGTTACCCGCCCCCTATATAGTCTCTATAGATGTTAATAGTAACTTAATAATTATTTAATATGTCTTAAAATCCCCTAAGGAGGCTTTTGAACACCTTAAGGAGGGCTTCAAGGCTTTCTAAGCCCAGATTACCCCATCCAGAGCCTTACCGTCGACGTCCCGTCGACGTACTGTCAGACAGTGACACCTCTGCCTATGAGGCTGACGGCGGCAAAGGGCCTTCCAGAGGCCCTTAATCTTATGGAGGAACTCAAGAGGCTCGCTGGCGAGCTCTAAAGAGGCCTAGAGTGGCTGAATTTGACTACGACTGGGACAATTATAACAAAATCCCTGGATACCTGGCGGATGAGCGGCAGGTTAGGAGACGCGCTGGCTACTGGCTGTACGGAGTACCCTTACAGCGTATAGAGGATAAGACACAGTGGTATCTTTGTAAGCACTGTCGCCTGGAGGATTCTCCGCACAATGCTGTTTTAAAGGTTAATAGTGGAGGCGGCGTCCTCAATCACCTCCGAGCGCGCTATACAGAATAGTATAATTATATATAGAGCCTCCTAGTTAAGGCTCTTAGCACTAATAAAGGCATATTATCTATTTTAGCTACTTTAGATAACAAGGATCCTATATAACAAGCTATATATAGTAAAGCTATAATAGTATTTAATCTCTAGGAGGTATAAAAGCACTTGCTTAGATTATAGCTATTAAAATTCCCTTCTATAAGCTAAGTAGCAAGTATTTTAAGAGGTTACTTAGCTATATAAAGCTTACTAATTATAGCTTTTTACTTAATAATTAAATAATGCAGAACTAGGTTCTTTAGTAATTTAAGGCTAAAAAGGAGGTTCTTAAAAAGCCTTAAAAAATTACTTTAGTAAAATATATTTATCGTTCAATAGATAGACTAATTAGAGGATACATAGATTGCTTACAATTATTAGCTACTAGGTAGATATAAATAATAAGTGTGTTAAGCCCTTCGGGATAGCTAGTTCTTAAGGGATAAGGATTAGTTCTTAGGTAAGAGTATAGTAAGGTAGGTAAGGGTTATTAATAGCTTATGCGTATTAATAGGGCATTAGTATTAAAGGTGTATATAGTATAATTAAATTAATAAGAGCCTAAGTCAAATCTAAATAATAGATTAGTAAATAGGTTAAATATAATAGTAGAAGTCTACTATCGCGTTCCTATATACACGACCTATTCTATAAATCCTAATAATCCTAAAAGTCCTAAGAGTCCTAAAGTTTTATATACTAAGATACTTCTAGGATGCCTAATACTTCTAGGATGCATAACTAGTTACGTAATTTATAGCTAAGTTAAGAATCTTAGCTAGGCGTATGGATAAGTGACTATACCCTATCTTGCATTATATTAGATTTTAATAGATCTTAATATTAGCTCCCTTCGTAGACTTAATATTTTTATAAATTAACTACTTATAAAGCCGCTTTCTTAATCCGCCTAATACTATTATTCGTAAGCTAATCGTCTCGAGCGAAATTACGTATTTACTATAATTATTTATTTATACTACGCTAAGAAGTAACTACCTTATTAACTATTATTACTACACTTCAAATACATAAATTATATTTAGTATAGTAATTAAAAATATAAGCTAGAGGAGATTCCTCTACCTAATTATTTAAAAATAGATACTAAGTTTGAAAGGTTAGAAAAGTTAGAGGCTAAGGAGAAGGTAAAACTTTTAGTAAATAAAAAACTTACTTATATAGCACTCTTGCTTACTTATTTAGCATAAGAGAAGACGGTACGTTTACGTAATTTATATAAAAAGTTACGTTAAAAGAAATAAGAGTTATTTAATTATAATATATTTATAGTAAATAAGATAGAAACCTTAAAGACTCGCGAAGCGCTTACTTAGGTAGTAGTATTAATTAATCTTAATACTACTCTAGGTGCTAAGGTAATAGAATGGTTTATAGTCTACTTAAATCCTTCTTTTTGTACTACGTAGTGCGCTAATATTATTAAATTTTTTTTAATAATTTTATAAGTAGTCCGCTAGTTCCTAAGTATTTTCGCTGTGTGGATATCATTTTTATTAAATAAAATATTTACGTGGCTAATTCGTATACTATAGTTTTTATTTAACTTCGAATTTATTTTCTTCATTAAGTTAGTAATAAAAGGTAGTTTTAACTGGCGTCTTAGAGTCTACAGGTTCTAATTAGTCTATATAGAACACTAGGTGTATCTTTACGTCTAGTAGTAGTTTTAATTAGTAGTTAACTAGTAATATTTATTTAATAATAAAAAATAGTCTAACCTTAACATAATCTAGTTTCTTATACTTTTCTTTTTAGGTTTAAAGATTTTTTATAAGTAGATATACTTTATCCCCCTTCTTTAGCTAAGGTGCTATTTTTCTTTTTTAGTTTATATAAGAAATACTTTACTATTAAGCTTTCTTAAGATTCTCTTAGAGTTATGTATACATTTTTTTATAGTTTTTATTATGCTTATTGCTTCTTCTGTCCGAATTGCCATAGGAAGTGTTTAATTAAAGAGATATAGATGTCTTTTGTAGTTTACATAAAATATTGTAAATCCTATTACTACTAATACCTTATTATTATATGCTAACTATGCCATAGGTAATAAGGAAATCTAGTTATTCTTCTAGTGATTATAGTAGATGCTTAGGTACGTTTTAATTATCTAATTTATACGTTCTGTCTGTTCGTCGGTTTGCGGATAATAGGCTGTTAATAGTTTTTATTTTATTCTAATAAGAGCTATAAGTATTATCTAATAGTTTAAGGTAAATTGCTTATCTCTATTGCTAATAATTGTCTTTAGGATATCGTAGTGTTATATAAGTTAATTTAAGATAAGGAATGCGAGTTCCTTTGCTATAGTTATCTTTTAATATAGTAGTAATTCCACGTATTTAGTAAATTAGTAGATAATATTTAGTTTTACGTTATAACTAATTCCTATTACAGGATCCTTTAATCTTAGTAATCTTATAATAAAGTCTATAGCAATGTCTTCTCATAGTGAAATAGGTATTTAGATTACTTATATTACTCTATTATTAAGATATGTTGCGTTCTTGTTGCGCTGGCAATCTACGCATTTATAAATATATATAGTTACTACCTCTTTAATTCCTTTAAAGCTATAGTTCTGCTAGATAAGATCTATTGTTTTTCTAATATCTAGGTGTCTGTATACTAGGTTATTATAGTATTATTATACGATCTTATTCTGTAGTTCCTTAGATACTTTCTGTTAGGATCTGTATTTAGCATCACCAGGCTAACATTCTGAGACGGCCAAGGTCTTATGGGAGCCAATGGTGGCACAGCAATGGGCAGGTCACGTGACTACTCGAAGCGCTTGAAGCGAGCAAGTCGAGCAGGTGCATAAGGCCAAGGCTGTGCTCGCTCTGCTCGAGTTGAGTAAGTCGAGCATGCTAAGTATATAGGAACATGAGGATGGACTCTTCTACCTCGTGTTCAACCTGTTTATTAATCTATCGTTTGGATCTGAGTAAGCAACTTTGTTAATTTAATTATGCTATACACACCTTTAATACTAACACCCCTTTAATACGCGTAAGTTATTAAGACCCCTTATCCTATCGCCACTGCTCCTGCCCGAGAACCAACCTTAGCCCCTTAGGGATTAGCTACCCTGTTAGACTTAACATCTTAAACACCCTTAACATAAGCGGATACGACAACCTTTCCGATGTACCTATAAGTACCCCTAAGGATGGTATCACGACTATTAAGGGAGGCACTTATAGTAAACCTAACTTCTTTCACGGAGACCGCAAGCACACGGAACTTTAGATCTTATAGCTTAACCTTTACTTTTACAGAACAAAGGACAAGGACTAGGATAACGCTAACAAGACCATGTTTACTATAACCTTTATAAAAGGAAATACTTTAAAATAGATTTAACCTTATCTTAACCGTTATCTGGCTAGAGACAACAAAACCAATAACGCAACTAACTAGATTATAGAAGACTACGACAAGTTCTATAAGAAAGTTAAACAGTACTTTGGAGTTGCAAACTAAGAAGCTATTACCAAGCGAGCTATCTAAAGCCTTAAACAGGTACGCTCTACAGTAGAATATAACTCTAAATTCCGTAAGTATACAGACCAAATTAACCAGAACAACGCTACCCTTATAGCAATATATTATAAAGGACTAAAGAGGACCGTGCGCGAGGAACTCCTACGCACTAGAGCCAAGACTAATATATTAGAAGAACTATCTAAGAAAGTAATTTGAATTAACAAAGCATGGTACAAGCTAGAACGCAACCTACGCTAGAACCAATCCTAAGGATATGCAGGACCGCCCGTAAAGACTAACTACTAACTAAGGTAGCAACAAGATAACTATAGACCGCAACCTATAGAAGGAATCCACTACGAATAGCTTAACGTCATAATTAGAAAGAAAGAAAGAGGAATAGGCTCTTACTAGCTAAAAGATAATAAGCGTATCTTAGATAGAACCCGACGCTAGGGAACTAAGACACGCACTTGCTTTACATGTAATAAACTAGATTATATTACTAAGAACTACAGATCTAAGAACAAGGTTATTAGATAGTTAAACGTACTATCCGTCGACAAAGAAGAAACCACTAACGAAGAATGGCAGGTAATAGACGCCATTAAGCAGATTGACATCCACAATAAAGAATTAGAATAATCGGAATTACCTAACTTACGACTCTACGAGGATGCACACGAAAGTTTAGATAATAAAAGAAAAAAGAAGGAACTAATACCTTAATCTCCTACACCTTATCTTAGCTAGAGCAAACCTGTTACTAGCAAGACAACGAATGTTTTCGACTTCTTAGAAAAACACTAACTAAGGGAAGGAGACTTTAGGTTTACGGCGATAAAATAACAAGACTACGCAGAAGCATTTTTTCACGCTTACTAACCCGACCTAGTTAGTAAAGCGGCACGAGAAATGGCGGACCACCGCTACGCCCACAAAGACCCCAAGAAGAAATACCTAAACAAAAGCCTAAACTACGAACTATAGTACGACCTAGACCACCGTAATCCTACGCATAAGACCATACAATAGACCCTTTGCAAAGAAGACTAATATACTATTTATTACCAAGCTAAGGAATACAGTTACTTTCCCCGAACGTATCGACGATGCAAATAGGAGTGGTTTAACTACCTTATCACCTATTATAACGTTTACCTTTAGGACAAGCGCAAAACGCGATACTTTCTATACCTTAACTAAGCGTTAAACTAAGCAATATTGCTACTAGTTAATAGAAAATGCGTATCTGACAAGTGGCAAACATGCTTACACCCCAATTGTGAGAAACACAAAAAGTAAAAGGAAAAGCATAGGTTTAATCGCATACTAAAAGGAACTACGACCCTTAGGATTAAAATGGTATAGAAGGAAGAAAACGGTAAAGCTCTCCTAGAAAAGGCCCAGCAGCAGCCTTAGGAGAAGAAGAAGGAAGGACACCTTAATCCTATAAAGCTACCCACAGATAAGATGTCTTTTTTAGACCTAGGCTTAGGAGGGAAGACGCCTTTAGAGAGCTAAATACTATTAATAGTTAAGCACTAATTAAGCTACTAGTTTAGCTTAAAAGAACATGGATAAAGGCCATGCTAGATTCAGGAGCATAACAAAGCTATATCTCGCGAAAGGCACTTGATAGAGCAGGACTCTATAAGCGTTAGAAGGCAGAAGCTTATGTTATCTATATCGCGAATGGACACCTAATGCCAGGCATGCCACAAGTCGAATACGAGGTCGAGACGACACTTAAGATCCATGGACACCAGGAAACGATTACCCTCGATATCCTTAAGGAAGCTAGTCACGATGTAATATTAAGACTAACCTAGTTTAGGAAGCACAACCCTACAATTAATTAGGAACGACAAACGCTATTCTTTAAGCGCTACGACTGTGCATCGTAAGCAAAGCCTACGCATTAGCAGAGTTCGATAATAGATAAGAGAGCTATTAACACTATAGTCTCGAAATTAAAGATCGAGAACAGATTAACCTTGGCAGACGCTGGCAGGAACCACTAGGTCACAGAGCACAAGATAGTGGATAAGCTAATTTCTATAAAGGAAAGAAAGCAACGCACAACCCACGTTATCCCTAAATAGTTTATGGAATAGAGCTATCTGTTTCGAGAAGAGGAAGGAAAAGCAAATCTACCTAAGCACTAACCCTAGAATTATACAATTAACCTAGAAGAAGGGAAGACGCCACCCTTTAGACCACTATACGTAAAATTAGGCAAAGAACTCTAATAAGAAAAAGAATTTATTAAGACGAACCTAGCGAAAGGATACATACAACTATTAACGTTACTAGTAGCAAGCCTATTTATATTTATACTTAAGAAGAGCGGCGAACTAAGGCCCTACGTGGACTATTAAAAACTTAATAATATAACGATTAAGAATCGCTATCTACTACTAAATATTATGGAACTACGAGACAGGCTAGCACAGGCAAAGGTATTCACCTCGCTAGACCTACGCGATAGATACCACCTTATTTAGATTAAGGAAGGTAAAGAATAGAAGACAGCATTTAGGTCTTAATATAGACTATTTAAGTACACTGTTATGCTATTTGGACTTACGAACGCGCTAGCAACATTTTAAGCGCTTATTAATAACGTACTCTAATATTACCTAGACATCTTCATTATTGCATACATGGACGACATCCTGATCTACTTGGACAACCTTAACGACCATGTGGAACATGTCAAGATAGTACTTAGAGAACTTGATAACTTACACCTATAGCTTAAACTAGAAAAATACAAGTTCTTCTAGACAGAACTTAAATTCCTAGGACATGTTGTTAACACAGAAGGAATTAAGGTAAGCCCTGACAAGATTAAATACGTTAAGAACTAGCCACGACCAAAAATAGCAAAGAACATCTAAGAATTCTTAAGATTCTATGGATTTAATTGACAATTTATCTAAGATTACGTAAAGATTATAATACCCCTTATAAACCTTACTAGGAAGGATACACCCTTCGAATAGACGATAGAATGTAAAGAAGCATTTTAGACACTACGTAAAGTATGTATTAAACCACCGGTACTTATGCACTTCTAGGACGGAAAACTAATAAAGATCGAGATAGACGCAAGCGATTTGGCACTAGGAGCATGCGCTAAACAAGAGAAGAACGGACATTGGCACCTAATCGCTTACTACTTATACAAACTTAACGATGCAGAATTACGATACGATATACACGATAAGGAACTATATATAATTATTAAAGCACTAAAGTATTGGAAGGTCTACGTACACAGCTACTTAGACCTTATAATTTTTATAGGCTACAAGAATCTTCTCAGATTCACAACAACTAAAGAATTAACACCTCGACAAGCGAGATGGGCAGAGACTTTAGGATAATATAAGTTTAAAATCATGTACACTCTAGGCAGAGAAAACGGACGAGTAGACGCCTTAAGTAGACGCAGTAACCTCGTAGGAGACAAGATTAAAACCTACTTAGTAATTCTAAAACAAAACGATAATAGATTATTAGGACTAACTATGGAACTTAACCAACTTCTCATGGCAACACGAGAAGTACCCAAGGACTAATAGACGGAAATTATACGGTAATACCACGATAACCCTGTGTACGGACACCTAGGCATCACTAAGATAATAGAACTTATCCAACGGAACTACAGCTTTAAAGGAATTAAGGAAGTAGTAACTAAATATATCCGCAAATACGCAGACTACCAACGTAATAAACACGTAACACATCGCAAATATGGAGAAATGCAAGCCATCCAAATACCAATAGCACTATGGGAAGATATTGCTATAGACTTTGTAATAGGACTACCTAAGTCGAAAGATCTAGCAATAGGAGTAAGCTACAACTCTATATTGGTAATCGTATGCAGATTCACCAAATACGTGGAACTACTACCATGTTAGAAAACGACTATGGCTAAGGAACTCGCATTCCTTATCCTAGATTAACTTATACAACACCACGGCATACTAAAGATAATTATTAGCGATCGAGATAAACTCTTCACATTAAACTACTAGACAACGCTTATGGCGCTTATTAGAACGAAACGGAAGCTATCAACAGCCTACTATCCATAGACAGACGAATAAATAGAACGTACGAATTAGATAATTAAAACGTACCTACGCATCTACTGTAATAACTAGAAAAATAACTAGATTTCCTTATTACTAATGGCACAACTAGCATATAACAACAAGATATTAGCGGCAATAGGACATACACCATTCTATGTAAACCACGAAAGACATTTACATCTCTTTAACCAAGCACTTCCTACAACTATTAGAACAGAAGAAGCCATTAATTTAGTAGAAATAATAAAGAGGACACACGAACAACTCCGAGAGAACCTTAAAAAGGCTTAATAGCAAGCAATTTCTTATATAAATTAAAAACAAAAAATAGCACCTTAGCTAAAGAAGGGGGATAAAGCATATCTACTTATAAAGAATCTTCGGACCTAGAAAAAGAAACACAAGAAACTGGACCATGTTAAGATTAGACCATTTTTTATTTCTGAATAAGTATCACCGGTTAACTACCAATTGGAATTACCACTAGACGCCAAGATACACCCGGTATTCTATATAGACCGATTGGAACCCGCCGACCTAGAGACACCAGTCGAGACCACCTTCTATCACCAGCCAGAGGAAGAAAACGAATTCGAAGCCAAATAAATACTATAACACACAGATTAACCACGAACGTATCTTATTAAATAGAAAGGATACCCACACAGCGAGAATATATAGGAACCTGAAGAAAACTTAGCAAACTATAAATAATTACTCCACTAGTACTACAGGAATATACCTAAGAGCCGCTCGCGGTTATAGGCAAGGTACCAAAGTAATTATCTAATAACCCTAGTGTCAACCATATTAGAGGAGAGAAGCTAATAGTAGCTGCCATAGCAGGATAGTCCTCTAACGTAGCCTCTGCTTCTAACTCTCTAGTAGTATCTATTTCGGATATAAGGCATTGCGCCTTCTTCTTAGCACGCTCCTTAGCGTACTATAATATTTTCTTATTTCGCAAAAGTCGGATTAACACTTTTGCTAATAATTTCTTATCCACATCTACCTTCTTTTTATACTTATCACGAGTCTTGTCTAACAATGCTTACAACAAGTTTACACAAGGCTTTTACGCACAGATACACTTAGAATACTTTAAACAGGCGTTAGGATTGGACAACGGCATAATAATACACTTAGAGCCAGAAAGTAAGTAACGATTACAAGAGATAGGACAGACAACACTATTACAGCGAGTTTTAATGCTAAGACAGATAGCGCGGGCTTTAGCGGAAGATATTATAGTAAAACGCACTAAGAAGCGGGGTAACTAAACTTTATCCGTTTAGTAAGATAAGTCATGTGATTCGGGAACAAATCGTCAGAGAGAGGGGATAATGTTAGGATCTGTATTTAGCATTACCAGGCTAATATTCTAAGATAGCCAAGGTCTTATAGGAGCCAATGGTGGCATAGTAATGGGCAGGTCACGTGACTACTCAAAGCGCTTAAAGCGAGCAAGTCGAGCAGGTGCATAAGGCCAAGGCTATGCTTGCTCTGCTCGAGTCGAGCAAGTCAAGCATGCTAAGTATATAGGAACATGAGGATGGACTCTTCCACCTCGTGTTTAACCTATTTATTAATCTATCGTTTAGATCTGAGTAAGCAACTTTGTTGATTTAATTATACTATACATACCTTTAATACTAACACCCCTTTGATACGCGCAAGCTATCAAGACCCCTCGTCCTATCGCCACCGCTCTTGCCCGAGAACCAACCTTAGCCCCTTGGGGATTAGCTACCCTATTGGACTTAACACTTTCCGTGTAAGTATAGGAAGTTAATTAAGTTTAGCTATTTATTTTAGTAAACTATTAAAGTTTTATTATAATATTATAAAGTATGTCTTAACTTTTTCTCCTTTCTTATTTATTCTACTAAGAGCATCTACTCGTCTGTTTTCTTTACCTAAGGTATATATAATCTTAAATTTATATTATCCTAGCGTTTTTAACTATCTTACTTATTATTAGGTTAGTTCTTTTATAGTTATAATGCGTGTAAGGTTCTTATAGTCTATAAAAATTATAAGTTCTAAGCAGCTATGTGCGTAGATCCTTTAGTATTTAATAGCTTTTACTATTATAAGTAGTTCTTTATCGTGTACTTTATATTATAATTCTTCTAGTGTGAACTTGTGGGCGTAGTATGTAATTAGGTACTATTTACTATTTTTTCTTACTTTGTACATGCTCCCACCACCAACTCGCTTACGTTTATTTTAATACGCAATAGTTTGTTGTCTTAGAAATATATAAGGACTAGTAATATAATATAAACTTCTTATAGTGTTTGGAATGCTTATTTATATTCTTTTATCTAGTTAAAGGGTCTATCCTTTTTTATCAGGTTTGTAAGTAGTAGCGTAATACTTAAGTAGTCCGTAATAAATTATTTATTAAATTTAATAAATCTAAGGAAGGCCCGTACTTCCTTAAGATTAGTAAGTAATTTTTACTTTTTTACTTTTTTAATTTTTAAAGGGCTTCCTTTAATGCCTTTACTATTAATAACATGTCTTAAAACTCTAATTCTATAATATAAAGTTTATATTTCTTAAGTTTTAATTATAGATTAGCGTTATCCAGCGCTTGTAGTACTATTTATACGTATTATATATAGTCCTTTTCTTGTTTAGAGAATATCAGGATGTTGTTAAGATAGGTAACTATAAATATATTAAGGTAGTTTTATAGTATATTATTAATTATTACTTAAAATGTTGCTGGTGCGTTTGTAAGTCTAAAGGGCATAAATTAGTACTTAAATAGTTTATATCTAGTTTAAAACGCTATCTTCCACTTATCACCTACTACTATTTACATAAAGTAGTATTTATCTTATAAGTTAAATTATGTAAATATCCTTACTCGTCCTAGTCTGTCTCGAGATTCTTATATATTTAGTAGTAGGTATTTATTCTTAATTATTATATTATTTAGCTTTTTATAGTTAATATATAGACGTTGCGTTCCATCCTTCTTTATAATAAATATTAAGGGTAATACTACTAGTAATTTAGATTTGCGTATTTATTACTGCTTAAGGGCTTTCATTAGGAATTCGCGTGTTTATTAGAGTTCCTTTTCGCTCTATTTATATAGTAGTCCGAAGGGCGGCGTTTTTCCCTCTTTAAGAATAATGTAATAATTATAGTATATATACTTAGAAAAGGCTTTTGCTCCTTTCTTTCCCTAAAATAAATAACTCTATTCTTTATCTTTATTAGGAATATTAAGAGGTATACTATTCTCTTTATACTTATGCTTTATAACCTAGTTATTCTTACTAGCGTCTACTAAGTTAGTTTTATATTTATTAACTTTTAGTTATAAGACTATATTTTTAATAGCTCTCTTATTTACTATTATATACTATTAATCCGTAGGCTTTACTTATAATACATAGCTATAGTGCTTAAAGGATAACTTTTTCTTTTCTTAGTTAATTATAGGGTTATACTTCCTTAACTAGGGTAATTTTAAAATTACATCGTAGTTAGCTTCCTTAATAATGTTAAGGGTGATTAATTCCTAGTATTTATAAATCGTAAGGGTAGTTTTAACCTCGTATTTAATTGTTACTTTGCCAAGTATTAGCTATTTATTTATAATATAAATAGCATAGGGTATAGCTTTCCTGCGCTTATAGAGTCCTACTCTATTAAGTGTTTTCTTAACACATAAATTTCCTGTGCTCTTAAGTCTAGCATAGCTTTTATTTATATTTTTTTAAGCTATACTAGTAGCTTAATTAATACCTAGCTATTAGTAGCATTTACTTCTTTAAAGGCGTCTTCCTACCTAAGCTTAGGTCTAAAAAAGACATTTTTCTTTATTACTAGTGTTATAGGTTTAAGGTGTTCTTCCTTCTTCTCTTAAGGCTATTACTATGCCTTTTCTAAGGAAGTTTCACCGTCTTCGTCCTTTATTACTAATTTAAACCTAAAAGTAGTAGTTCTTTTTAGTATGTAATTAAATCCGTGCTCTTTTTTTAATTTCTTATATTCTTTATAGTTAGGATATAAGAACATTTACTATATATCTAACGCGTATTTTCCCTTAACTAGTTATAATATTACTTAGTTTATTATTTAGTTAAAGTATAAAAAATATCTTGTTTCGCGTTTATCCTAGAGGTAAATATTATAATTAGTAATAAGGTAGTTAAACTACTCCTATCTATATTATTAGTATATTTAGGGAAAGTAGCTATATTCCTTAGCTTATTAATAAAAGGTATATTAGTCTTCTCTATAGAGGGTCTATTATATAGTACCGTGCGTAGGGTTACGGTGGTCTAGGTCGTACTATAGTTTATAGTTTAGGTCTTTATTTAGGTATTTCTTCTTAAGGTCCTCGTGGACGTAGCGATAGTCTACTATTTTACATACTATTTTGCTAACTAAATTAGGTTAGCAAGCATGGTAAAATACTACTATATAGTCTTATTACTTTATTACTATAAAACTAACGTCTCCTTTCCTTGGTTAATATTCCTCTAAGAAGTTAAAAACGTTTATTATTTTATTAGTAACTATTTTACTCTAGCTAGGGTAAAGTATAAGAGATTAAGATATTAGCTCTTCCTATTTTTTATCTAAACTTTTATATGCATCCTTGTAAAGTTATAAGTTAGGTAACCCTAATTATTCTAATCTTTTATCGTAGATATTAACTTATTTAATAGCGCTTACTACTTATTATTCTTCGTTAGTAGTTTCTTCCTTATTAATAGTTAGTACGTTTAGCTACCTAGTAATCTTATTCTTAGATCTGCAGTTCCTGGCTATGTGGCCTGGTTTACTATATATAAAACATTTACGCGTCTTGGTCCCCTGTCGTTAGGTTCTATCTAAGATACGTAGGTTAGGCTTTTAGAAACCTGTGACCTTTCCTGTTCCCTTTTCCAGATTAATAAACAGGTTAAACACACGATAATGGAGACTATTGTTAGGATCTAAACATGTATGGAACGCGGAGGACCAACGGGCCTTAGTAGAAGTGATACTTAGCGGGGTCGCGTAACCGAGATCACGTGATGTACTATCTAGCTAAGACATACTATCCTGCTAAGATTGTGGAAGGTGCACTATCCACGGACGGCGCGACCATCTATTAGAATCTAGGGATGGTAGAAAGAGAGATAGATAGTAAGGTTTACCCTTCTTATATATAAACCTACACGAATACCCTTAAGGCATTTGTGTTTAACCTGTTTATTAATCTATTATTTAGATCTAAATAAGCAACCTTATTAATTTAATTATATTATACACACCTTTAATACTAACGCCCTTAGTAACAGGCGCAAGCTATCACTATAACCCTTTCCCGTCCTACTAGTACTCCTGCCCGAGAACTAACCTTAGCCCCTTAGAGAATAGCTACCTCTTTAGGATCTTAATATCTTAAACACCCTTAACATAAGTACTACTAGGATCCCTACCTCTTCTATAGCTTCGGACAACCACGTCACCCCTATAGGGGATGGCAAGAACAAGGCACACAAACCTAACTTATATAACGGTAATTGTACTCTCCTTAATACCTGGCTCTTATAGCTAGACCTTTACTTCTTCGACCAAAACCAAGATCTTAAAGATAAGAAGAAGGTTATCTTCGCTGTAACCTATATGCGAGGAAGCGCTAAAGAATAGATCTATTCCTACCTAGTTAAGTATTTAGACATGGATTACGACAACGAGAACGAGGAGTACATTAACAGACACGCTAACGCGATTAATATTATTAAAGACTATAATAACTTTAAGATATGCCTTTAATAAATGTTTAGGATTACTAATAAGACAGCTATTGCTAAACGTGCGATCTAAACAGTTCGCTAACACTAATCTGCAGCTAAATACACAGCCGAGTTTCGCAAGTACGCCGTATAACTCGACTAGGAGGATAAATCTCTTAAGATAATATATAAATAAGGCCTTAAACGTAATGTGCGTGAAGAACTCCTACGTAGTAGTGTAAAAATAAAGACCTTAAAAGAATTATACGAAGAGACTATCTGTATTAATAGGGAATAGTTCGCCTTGCAGGAAGAATTCCGCAGGAATCTAAGGAATGCTAGTTTCAGATAACAGGCACCTGTAGTCTACAGGGCGCCACTAAAAATACCTCGACGCTAGCAACGTAACTATTATAGACCCTAACCAATAGAAGATATCTAGTTTAATAACCTAGAAAAGGGAATAGGAAAGGTTACAGGCTTCTAAAAGCCTAACTAACGTATCTTAGATAGAACCTGACGACAGGGGACCGAGACGCGTAAATGTTTTATATATAGTAAACTAGGCCATATAGCCAGGAACTGCAGATCTAAGAACAAGATCACCAGGTAACTAAACGTACTAACCGTTAACAAAGAAACAACTAACGAAGAATAGTAAGTAATAAACGCTATTAAATAAGTTAACATCTACGACGAAGAATTAGAATAATTAGAGTTACCTAACTTACGACTCTACGAGGATGCATATAAAAGTTCGGATAAGAAAGAAAAGGAGCCAATACCTTAATCTCTTACACCTTACCCTAGCTAGAGTAAACCTATTACTAGTAAGACGACGAATGTTTTCGACTTCTTAGAAAGACACTAACTAAGGGAAGGAGACTTCGGGTTTACAGTAATAGAATAATAAGACTACACAGCCGCATTTTACCACGCCTACTAACCTGATCTGGTTAGCAAGATAGCACGTAAAATAGTAGACTATCGCTATGCCCACGAAGACCCTAAAAAGAAGTACCTAAACGAAAACCCGAACTATAAACTATAGTACGACCTGGACCACCGCAACCCTACGCACGAGACTATACGATAGACCCTCTATAGAGAAGATTAATATACCCTTTATTACTAAGCTAAGGAATATAGCTACTTTCCTGTTAGCCAACATCACAACTCGACTATGTCGTCACACAGTCATGTGACCCTGCTGATCTAGAATCTTCTAGATACTCCACTTCATGTATATAGCCACTCCAACTTCCATCAGATAGTAATCAACCCAGTTCGCCTCCTGCTGTGGTACGCACACAGTTATGAGCCCGGATTGCACTTGCAATTGACAATTACTGAGTTCATTTGTTATTCTTTATACAGACCTTATTATCGATCGCCGTAGCATTGGCGTCAAAGACCTGATATAGACGACAGCCATAAAGTGGTGTCGCTATCACGATGTCGCTCAGCGACCAAGGAGTCACACGCGTGACTGTTATACTAGATAGACCAGCAGATTAGGAGTCATAGTTCCAGCTACGACGAAAGAAGGCTGTCGTAGACGGTATCTAGAAATACTACAACATCTCAAAGCCAAAGGATAAGCTACCGAAGCTCATTAAACCCACGAAACTATTGCCCAGCGCTATTAAGGCTAGAGCAACTGCAATTAGCCAGTTAGATGCAGGCCAGCAGGCGATGTACAGCAATCTCCTTCACAACTGGAGATACAAGAGAACAGAATATACAAACCTAAAGCGGAGAGAAGGCAAGCTTCTTATAGAAATTAGCCGCACCATCGCGACTCGCCACCTCTACCTAATTAATAGAAAAGACAACGTCTATAATTAATTAATCGCGCTTAAGCAGTAGCTTACACTAACTATAGCTATACGCAGCAAAGAGCTAGTAACCAAATACCGCGCTCTACAAGAGAAGCCTTAAAGCCGTAACCTTAAATAATAGCTTAATAACTAGATTTACATTACAAATTAATGCAAGGAGGCAGACCTTCCTAAGACGACAGGCTATCGAGCCTAAGACGATTTTCTGGCAGTTGTTAGAACAATTGCTCCTAAGTGGGCCGCTACATCACACCACGACCTTATTCTAAAAGAAACTATTGGGAAAACGGATGAGATTCAATCTCTAGCGGACTATATTGCCCAATTCAGGATGTATCATCGACGAATCGGACTTACTACGGCTTCACCCGGAACGTTTGCTACACTAGGCGTTTCAGCACAACAAAGCCAAGAACAGAAAGAACGATCGCTAAAGGGAAAACCAGAGTGTATCTATGGAAGCCAACACTGGTACAAGGACTGCTGGTACCTAGTCCCAGACCATCCGAAGAAACCAAAGAACTTCCAACCAGTACAGGCCACGCAAGCCAAGGTCATAAAGGCCTTAAAGGACCCAGAGCAAGTCAAGAAAATTAGTAATATCCTTGCAAGAGATGGGATAAGCATAAAGAAGGCAGACGAGCTAATAAAGCTTAATAACAGAAAGACGTTAGTAAGTCGTGATCAGAGGTTTGCTGCCCACAGCTTATTCTCTATTATGTAGCCACAACAGGTGCAGCAGAAAGCGCTACCTATAATTATTAACTAATAGATTCTAGACCCTGGTTCTAACATTCATGTCTGTAACTCAACCTGTTTCGGATGGACGGAGACGCGCAAGGCAGAACCAGAGGATATTCTCTTTACAGGAGGATTAATAGTACCTATACAAGCCTAGGGAAAAGTTACTTTCAATATAAACTTGCCTTATGGTATAGGTTAGATCTAACTCACAGATGTTGCTCTTGTAGAAGGTTTCTTCACGAACGTTGTAAGCCTCTTAAGATGCCGAGCAATAGGTGTGCAGTTTGACTTAGGACAAGATGTGATATATCAGCATTATTCGTTAAACGTCATTTGCTCGCTACAGCACAAGGATGGCCACTGGATCATCGATGCCGAGGACAACGACCGACCAACGCTAAGTAGTTTTGCTACAGCGCTTCGGCGAGCATACAAGGCCTCGAGAGAGGATCGACGCCTAATTGCAGCATCCCACATTGAAGCTTATGAGTTATTTGCCCATGCAAGCAAAGAAGTAATTGATCATGTAAACAAGAACGTGAGAGGAATAGCTCTGGATCCAGATACCCGAGCACCTCGATTACGAGAATGCGACACATGTATTAAAGCGAAATTGGCAGCTTAAGTGAGCAGACGCTAACCTAAAGAATAGGCTACGAGACCATTCTATCGCATTGTAATTAATCTTGTGCAGCTTATCCCTACAGGGGAGACCTGCTACAACAGAGACCGATACTTGCTACACGCTGTGTGCGAGTACTCAAAGTGGCATAAAGTAACTACACTCACAGACAAGACACTGCACTCGGTAGTGCCAGCGCTAAAAGCATTAATTAACAAGATCCAGCGTTAGTATAGGTACATTGTGGTTATACTCAAGATTGATGGTGAGCGGGGCTATAGCCTTAAACTCTATAACATTGCGAAGCAAGCAGGCTTTAAGATTAAGTTATAAGCTCTAGATACTGCTAAGCAGCTTAGCGCAGCAGAAAAAGTAGGACATGTTATTATTACAAAAGTAAGAGCGCTTCGAATTTAAGCAGGACTGCTAAAGTTACTATTAAATAAACTAGCCATCACTACCGCTCGAATCGCTAATGTTACACCAACAAAAGCTATTAATTAGAAAACGCCCTATAAGCTTGTTTACGGCAAGCAGCCTTTAGTTACTTATTTTGCTCCAATTAGATGCAAAGCTTACATTCTTAACAAAAAGCTAAAGAAGGCTGATAAGCTTGAATCTCGCACTTTTGTTAGATACTTGGTTAGATACGACTCTACCAACATTTTTCGCATTTAGCTACCTAAAAAAAGACCAGGTGATTCGCGCACGAGATGTGATTTTTAAGCGCGAAAGTCGTTTTAGTGATAACCTAGAGAGGGAGGCTATAACACAGGAAGAAATTGAGGTTTTAGATATACCTTACTCCTAAGACACACAGGCCACTTTAACTGATCTAATCGAGCCGATGCAGTCACAGCTTCACACTATACACAATCGCAACAAGGAGGATGAGCCTTATATAGCCTATCTACCGACGCCGGAGCCATCAATTCGTGGCAACACAGCGCCGCCTCAGCAGGAGGAAGGCGAGGAAATCTTCAACACAGGCACGCAGGATGCGCAGGATAACTAGTAAACTGCAGAAGAGCAGGACACCGAATAGCAGTTGCAGGAGCAATTGCTCTAAGAAATATAGTGTAACTAAGAAGACATGCAGTCTAATCAAGAAGATAATGAACTAACAATCCATATCAGAGCACCGCAGCAGGAGAATGTTACTAGTCAAGGACAAGGGCCACTTATGCCGATCGCATCAGGCCACCAAAGCCAGCCTCAAAAAGCATCTTCCACTCTACCCAAAGGATGGGCGAGTTCAGACGAATATGTTCCAGATCGACGAAGAAACAACGCACCCAGGATGGCTGATCCCAAGGTTAGAAGCAGCAGCAACATCGTAGCAGGCAAACGAGCAAGGAAGCAACCAAATTAGGCCTTTACTACATACTATACAGCTTTTACAGCCGTAATAAATCCGACAGCCCCAGCAAAGCTAGCTGGAGAACTACCAAAGATAAGGCTTCATCGCGATTAGCTACCACCACCGCCTAAGCGCTAGAAAGACCTCAAGAATCATCCATTCAGCGCAGAGTTTACCCAGGCAGTTCAAGCAGAGTTTCAAAGCTACTAAAAAAAGCACTGTTTTAAGCGCACCAAGGCAACATCAGCTATAGCAGATGCTAAGATACTACCCCTAATATAGGTCTTCACGTACAAGTTTGATAAAGACGGATATCTATACAAGTTTAAGGCACGACTCTGCGTACAAGGAGACCTACAAGACACGTAGGGAGACACATACGCTGCTACGCTTGCTATAAAAGTGTTTCAAGCACTTATTACTTTAGCAGCAGCCTTCGGCCTGCTAATATTTTAGTTTAACACATTAAATGCCTTTCTTAACGCTCGACTACCGCGAAAGATGTACTGCCGTACCCCAGAAGGATTTATAGACATATTCGGTAAGCTTCTTGAGCTGCAACGAGCACTCTACGGCCTTAAGGAAGCACCATTGCTTTAGTACCAAGAGCTGTCATCAACCCTAAAGAAGCTCGGCTTAAGGCCAGTACCAGGAGTTCCATGTTTGTTCACGAACAAGCAGTTAATCGTGTTCTTTTATATCGACGATATTGTCGTCCTCGTACATCCACTCAATATAAGCGCCTACTAAGCGTTCAAGCAACAGCTGCTTAACACATATAACATTCGCGAGCTAGGAGAGCTCAAGTGGTTCCTAGGAATTCAAGTCATTTAAGAAGAGCTCACAAGATCTATCTACTTAATCTAAGACTCATTCATTAACAAGATTGCAACAAAGTTTAACCTTAAGCTTAATAGACAATATCTAGACGTACCATTAAAGGAAAACAACCTTACGCCTTTAACAGAGGAACCAAGCGCAGCACGAACACACAGATATTAGCAATTAGTTAGCTCACTAGCATACATCTCGACCTTAACACACCCAGACGTCGCGCGAGCACACTTAATACTAGCACGTTATCTTTAGAATCCAGGGCAGAAGCATATGCACGCAGCGCAGCATGTTTGGCGATACCTAATTAGTACAAAGAACCTTGCTATTCGTGCATTAGCAGATATACAAGGCGGAATCACGAGCATCTCAACACCAGAATCAGAATCAGCTTAGCAAGAACTAGAACCGTTGTTCTATGGCGCATCAGATGCGGCCTTTGCAGATGAGCCACACACTCGTCGAAGTTCCTAAGGCTATCTTTTCAAGCTTTACGGCCTACCCATTGATTGGAAAGCGACAATTCAACGATTAGTTACGAAATCGACTACTAAGGCTGAGCTACTATCTCTATTACTAGCAAGAGGAGAGATGGAGTGGTAGCAACGCTTCTTTCAGGCAATTTATTTTAACCTAGAGTTTGTACCATCGCTCTGGTGCGACAACCAGCAAACTGTCTCAATTACAACTAAGACAGCCAATAAGCTTCAGACAAAGCTCAAGCACGTAGACGTGCACCACCACTAGATACGTCAGGAAGTATTAGAAGGCAGATTGCAGATTGAATGGAAGCCTACTGCAGAAATGCCCGCAGATGGTTTCACAAAGATTTTTCCACGCCAAAAGCACGCCAGCTTTATACGCCAGCTAGGACTCAGCGATATTTCAGCATTACTAGAGCCTTAAACAAACTCGGAAGATATTGTATCAGACGAGCTCGGGGGGTGGTACTAGAGGAACACACGCAGAGATCACCAAGAGCTTAGAGTCACTCCTTTTTTAGCTTTTGTTTCTGCAATTCACTCAAGCTGGGGGGGTGTGTTAGCCAACATCACAACTCGACTATGTCGTCACACAGTCATGTGACCCTGCTGATCTAGAATCTTCTAGATACTCCACTTCATGTATATAGCC
>ML976697.1:514166-538614 GCA_010015655.1 Bimuria novae-zelandiae CBS 107.79 | reverse complement strand
CCTGCTGATCTAGAATCTTCTAGATACTCCACTTCATGTATATAGCCACTCCAACTTCCATCAGATAGTAAAAAAAACCCAGTTCGCCTCCTGCTGTGGTACGCACACATTTCCCTAAACATACTAATAATGCAAATAGGAGTGGTTTAACTACCCTATTAACTATTGCAACGTTCACCTCTAGGATAAACGTAAAACGCGATACTTTCTACACTTTAACTAAGCACTAAACTAAGTATTATTACTACTAGTTAATAGAAAATGCGCGTTAGATAAATAGCAAACATGCTTACACCCTAACTATAAGGAATACAGGGAGTAAAAAGAAAAGCATGGGTTTAATCGCGTACTAAAAGGGACCACGACCCTTAGGATTGAAACGGTAATAAAGGAAGAAGACGGTGAAGCTATCCTAAAAGAGGCCTAGTAGTAGCCTTAAGGGAAAAAGAAGGAAGGACACCTCGAACCTATAGAGCCAGTTACGAAGAAAATGTCTTTTTTAGACCTAGGCTTAGGCGAGAAAACGCCTTCAAGGAACTAAATGCCACTAATAGTTAGGTATTAATTAAGCTACTAGTATAGCTTAAAAAAATATAAATAAAAGCCATGCTAGACTCAGGAGCACAGGAAAGCTATGTGTTAAGAAAAGCACTTAATAGAGCAGGACTCTATAAGCGCAAGAAGGCCATATCCTATGCTATTCATGTCGCGAATGGATAACTAATGCCCGGCAAAGTAACTATTAAATACGAGATCGAAACCACCCTCACGATCCATAGACACTAGGAATTAATTACCCTCGACATTATTAAAGAAGCCAATCACAACGTGATTTTAGGATTACCCTGGTTAAGGAAGCATAACCCCATAGTTAACTAGGAAAAGAAAGAGCTATCCTTTAAGCGCTACAACTGTGTATTGCAAGTAAAGCCTACGTATTAATAAAGCATGATAGTAGATAAGAGAGCTATTAATAACATAGTCTCGCGACTAGAAGTTAATAAACACAAAACTAACTTAGTAGACACTGGCAGGAACTACTAGGTTATAAAGCGTAAGCACGAAGAGAATAGCACACCTCTTAATATCCCTAATAAATATAAGGAATAGAATTATTTATTTTAGGAAGAAAAAGGAGCCAACGCCCTTCTTAAGTATATACACTAAGATTATCGCATTGTTCTTAAAGAGGGAAAGACGCTACCCTTTGGACTACTATATAGATAAAGCGTAAAAGAACTCTAATGGACACGCGAATTCCTAAAGAAAGCCCTTAAGAGGCAATAGATACGTAAGTTAGAATCGCTAGCAATATTATCCCTAATATTTATTATAAAGAAGGATAGAATATAACGTCCATGCATTAACTATAGAAGGATAAATGACATGATGATTAAGAATAGATACCTACTACCAAACATACAAGAGTCTCGAGACAGGCTAGGACGAGCCAAGATATTTACACAATTCGACCTACGAGACGGATACCACCTTATATAAATAGCAGAAGGTGACGAGTGGAAGACAGCCTTTTAAACTAGATACGGACTATTTAAGTACCAAGTTATGCCTTTTAGACTCACGAACGCACCAGCAACGTTCTAAGTAATAATTAATAACGTACTAAGAAACTACCTTAACATATTTATAGTTACCTACCTCGACAACATCCTGATATTCTCTAAACAAGAGAAGGATTATGTATAACACGTATAAACAGTACTACGAGCACTAGACAGCGCCAACCTATAATTAAAACTTAAGAAATGTAAATTCTATGTCACAGAATTAGAGTTTCTAGGACATGTTATTAATACTAAAGGTATCTAAGTAAGCCCTTCGAAGATTGAGGAAGTAAAGAAGTGGAAATTACTTACTAATCTTAAGAAAGTATAAGGCTTCCTTAGATTTACTAGATTTAATAGACAGTTCATCACAGACTACTCCAGAATTACGCTACTACTTACGAACCTTATAAAGAAAGACAAACCTTTTAATTAGACAAAAGAATGCGAGTAAGCATTCTAAACGCTACGGAAAGTATGTATTACGCTACTAGTCCTTATATACTTCTAGGATAACAAACCCCTGCGTATCGAAATAGACGTAAGCGACTTAGCAGTTAGAGCATGCGCAAAACAAGAAAAGAATAGTAAATAGCACCTAATTGCATACTACGCACATAAGTTTACACCTAAAGAATTACGATATAAAGTACACGATAAAGAACTACTTGTAATTATAAAAGTTATTAAATACTAGAGGATCTATACACATAGTTACTTAAAACTTATAATCTTTATAGACTATAAAAACCTTACACGTTTCACAACCACGAAAGAACTAAACTAACGATAAGGAAGATGGTTAGAAACACTAGGACAATATAAATTTAAAATTGTATACATCCTAGGTAAGGAAAACGGACGAGCAGACGCTCTTAGTAGAATAAATAATAATAGAGAAAAGGTTAAAACCTACTCTATAATACTAAAGAAAAATCCTAACGGTTCCCTAGAACCGACGGCAGAACTTAATTAACTCCTTATACTCACACGGGAAGTACTAAAGGAATAACAGATAGAGGTTATACGATAATACCACGACGACCCTGTATATAGACACCTTGGAATTAGAAAAATAATAGAGCTAATCTAAAGGAACTACAGCTTTAAGGGAATTAAGGAAGTAGTAATAACCTATATACGCAAATGCGCAGATTACTAGCGCAATAAATACGTAACACATCCCAAATACAGAAAAATGCAAGCCATCTAGATACCCACAGCACTATAGGAAGATATTATAATGGACTTTATTATAGGATTGCCAAAGTTAAAGGATCCTATAAACGGAGTAATAATAGCAACGGAACTAGCGTTCCTTATCCTAGATTGACTTATACGACATTATGGCATCCCTAAGACAATTATTAGCGATAGAGACAAACTCTTTACTTCGAACTACTGGACAACACTCATGGCACTTATTAGAACGAAACGAAAACTATTAACAGCATACCACCCACAGACGGACGGACAAATAGAACGTACGAATTAAACAATGGAGACGTACCTACGCATCTACTACAATAACTAGAAGAATAACTAGACTTCCCTATTACTAATGGCATAATTAGCATATAATAATAAGATATTAGTAGTAACTGGATATACACCGTTCTATGCAAACTATAAAAGACATCTATATCTCTTTAATTAGATATTTCCTACTACTATTAGAGCGGAAGAAGCCATCAACACGGCTATAAAAATAAAAGAAATATATTAATAACTCTAAGAGAACCTCGAGAAAGCTCAACAGCAAAGCATTTCCTACACGAACCAAAAAAGAAAAACGGCACCTTAGCTAAAGAAGGGGGATAAAGCATATCTGCTTATAAAAAATCTTTAAACCTAGAAGAAAAAGCACAAGAAACTAGATTATGTTAAGGTTAGGCTATTTTTTATTTCTGAATAAATATCACTAGTTAACTACTAATTAGAATTACCACTAGACGCCAAAATACACCCAGTATTCTACATAGACTAATTAGAACCAGCGGACCTAGAGACACCAGTCGAAACCACCTTCTATCACCAACCGGAGGAAGAAACCGAATTCGAAGTCGAGAAGATACTACAACACACGGATCAGCCACGAACCTACCTAATTAAATGGAAGGGATATCCACACTCAGAAAACACATAGGAACCAGAAGCAAACCTCAGAAAATATCGCCAAGCGTTGGCGCAGTACCATCGTCAAACCAAGAAGCAGAAGCAGCGGGAGGAGAACCAGTTAAGAACTCATTAAGAAGAAGATCCATCGACGGATCAAGAGGAAGATTGTTGGCCTGTGACCAGCCTGGATCAGCGAAGAGATCGACGTCTCGGGACGGAATAGCCGCACTCGAGCTATCCGCCTCTTAAGTCCGTTGCACCTTTGCTATCGCCAAATCCCAACGCGCAAATTCCTGTTCACGACTCCTCACCTCCAATAACTCTACTTCACTCTTAGCAAGGCGAGCGCCTATCGACGCAGCCTCAGCCTTCAGACAAGCAATCTCTAGCTCCTTCTCACGTTTTTCCTGCTCCACCTTTTCCCATTCCTCTTCAGGAACGAACAATTCGCAATCAGCGCTTACGGCGATACAACCAACGCAACGACCGGACGCGGTATCCACAAAACACCGCAAGTTTTTCTTTGTACATCTTTCGCAGCGAAACACCATTTCTTTTAACGACGCACGAACGCGAGCAGCACAATCGTGTTATTCTTAAGTTAAAGTCTTCTTACGAGGCGCGCGCGCTTTGCAAGGCTTAGGATCCTTCAGCATAGTTAGGGAGGTAATTAGTTTTAGAACAAAACCAGGATAGCCTACGGTATTTATGTTCGCCAGCCACTTATGCAGCCACAGGGCACGGCGCAGGGATATCGGGACGATATCTGGAAGGAGAGGAGGTGATGTTAGGATCTGAACGAGCGGCAGTAAAGGAGGGCCAACGGCGGCCATGGCGGGGTAACCCATAGTGGGACCGCACTACCGAGGTCACGTGATGTACCCTCACGCCAAGCCACACCATCACGCCAAGACAGTGATAGCAGTACCATCACTGATGCCAGTACCATCAGACCAAGGTCATGATGGCACAAAAACGGGTGATGACAGAAGAAAGCCTACGGGTATATAGAGAGCTCGAATATCCCTCTAGATATGCGTGTTTAACCTGTTTATTAATCTATCGTTTGGATCTGAATAAGCAACCTTGTTGATTTGATTGTGCTGTACACACCTTCGATACTAACGCCCTTAGTGACAGGCGCAAGCTATCACTACAACCCTCTCTCGTCCTACCAGTACTCCTGCCCGAGAACCAACCTTAGCCCCTTAGAGAATAGCTACCTCTTTGGGATCTTAACAGGTAGTAGCACGAACTATACTAGTATTTATTATTATAAAAATATACTCTCCTTGGCGCTTAACTTATTGCCTTATTATTATTTTATATTTTTGCTACTTAAAGATTATCTGCCATACTATTAAGGTTTTAGAAACTAGGTTAGACTTATTAAACGTACGTTATATATATAGAGACGTAGTCCTTTAGCGTAACTAATTATATATTATTATTCTTATACTTTAATAGCTTAATTAGCTTAGGCGTGGCATATTTAAAGTTAATACATTTAATAATTATTAAAAAGTCTTTTCATGCACGCATGCCTTTCATATTTAATAAATTAATTTTAGTATACTAGCTAGTAACTTTAATTTATAATTATAGCTAGTTTTTAAAGTTGCTTAATTTAGCGCGGTATATAAGCGCTTATAGTTATTTATCAGATTATATTAGTAAACTACTATTAATAGTATAAGGTACTTCTTAAGGGAGACAAGCCGTGCGTGCGGCGTGTTTTTATTATATAGTAAGTAAATATAGTGCTTAGTAATTATTTTACTAATATTTATGTTTAGGTTTTAAAGTGCCTGCTTTTACTTAAGTCAGCAGATATATTACTTCTTATATTAGTTATACGCAAATTAATAGCGACAAAATTTAATATTATTAAGGTTAACGTTAGTATATATTATACTAGGTACTTTAGTAACTTTATATTAGTGCGCTATAGGCTTAATAGGCTTTGTAAGTAGAGGCAGGTTAGCTATAGTAACGTCGGGGTTATAATACTACTATAGATCGTGCTGCTACAGAGTATCCTTGCGAAGAAAGATCTATACCTACTAGTCTTTAGGCTTATTAAGGACTACTATAATACGCGTTATTATAAGATTAAATTCTATTACAATTATAAAATTATATATTTATTATATAAGTTGTATACAGTAGGTATTTCAGGATTATTATAAATAATTATAAGTAAGTAATAGTAACGTAATTTATAAGCGAGCTACGCATATAAGCGAGCTGTACACCTTATTAACTTTCTATAACACGTTATATATAGACCACGATAACTTAACCAACTCCTACTTAATTACCTTACAAAGAAGTAGATATCTATCTTACTATCCTAGCTATTAATTTTACGTAAATCCCTAGTAACTAGCGCGCTATTACACTATTTAATATTTATAAAAATATACTACGTAGCTAGCGCGCTAGCATGCTCTCTTAACGTAATTACTAGCCTAAGTTAAAGAAGCTTACTAAGCTAGAAGAGGAGGCAATTATTAAGCTTATACTTAACCTAGATTCGCGAGGCTTTGCGCCTACTCTAGGTGCTATACAAGATATAGTAAATAAGCTGCTTACTAAGCGCAGCGCAGGCCACGTTAGCTAGCTATAGCTTAGGAACTTTATTAAATAAATAAATAGCCTTATAATATAATTTAATTAACCGTATAATTAATAGTGAGCTCTCTGTAAGGACCTAATAATTATATAGACCTAGTTTAAGCTATTAGCACGTATAAAGGCTACCTATAGTATCTATAATAAGGACACTTTTAATTTTAATAAGACTAGCTTTTTAACAAGTAAAATATCCTCCTAGCTAGTTATTACTAGCTTAAAGAGATATAATTAACTAAAAGTAATTTAGCTAGGTAATTATAGGTAAGTAATATTAATTTATAAAATTAATACTACTAAGTAGGTAATTATGCCCTTTATTATATTTCTTAGCTAGTACTACCTCTCTGCCTAGTAAAAGGGCGATAATGTACTAGGTAACTAGATTATTAGTTTTAGTAATAATAGCTAGACTGTAAATAAGCTTAGTATTACCTAGCTAAGCACTTTATTAAGTATATAATAAAGCGTAGGATAGGGGCGCTAGCTACTTATACTTAATAATTATAAAAGCTATAACTTGCTTAATTTAAAGAGCTTTATAAGGAGAATAATATTATTACTCTCTATATATTACAATATTTATTACACCTCCTATAGCTACTTAATATTAGCTACTTTTCGCTGTTAAAGCGCGCGTATAGCTACTAGATTAAGAGCCTAATACGCAACTATATTAATTATATTATAAAGCTAGAGTTTCTACTAGCCTTCTATAAAGCCTATAAGTAAGTAATTATAAACGAGAATATCTGTGCAAGCGTTTAAGGCGCTAGCCTAGTCCTATATAACCTAAAGGTAGTAATATTAAAGCTTAATATAAAGCTTTATACGCCGATGCTAGTAGCCCTACTAAAGGTCTTATAAAAGTTTATAATACTAAGTAATGCGTGCAAGCTAGGCGCTTAATTAATTTTAATTTATAAGTAAATTTAAAAGTAATTTAGATCCTCTCTTATATTAGTTATCTAATTACTTAATTAGCTTATTAAAGGAGCTAAGAGAATAGCGTATTTAGTAGTGCTTATACGTAATAACATAGCTACTTTATAAAAGGTAAATAAGGTAGCTATAACGCATAAATAGCATAAAAAGAAGTAGATATAGAGGCAAGACACCTTATTAAAGGTAAAAAGAGAGGATATTATTACTTAAAAGGCTATTAAGTAGTAATTAGAGGGAGAAACGCGGTATAGCCAGGCGCGATTAGGTGCGAGCCAGCGGGCTTTAGCGCGCTGCACGCGCTGCAGGGAGCCTATGCACAACTTAGGTACGTGTAAGAAGGCTTCTCTAGATACTACTTAATTTATAATAGCTATTATATTAATAGAAATTAATGCGTTGTGCATTTATACGCTATAAAAGGCTTAGAGACTTGGTGGGGTGCGCAGCTCGCTTATACCGTGGCGGTTCAGCAAATGGGCCGGTTCGGCACTTGGGCCACCTCATCAAAAACACGCAGTAACACAAACAGCGTTATAAAGTTACCTGTAATAGCTAAATTATTTTAATACTAAAAAAACTCCTGCGAAAAAGATGTACTACTTAAATTTTTATAAAAGCTTAATATTTTAGCCACGCTAAGTAATAACTATAGGTAAAAGATTATATAGTTAATTACCCTAAGTTTTAATAGTAGCCTTTATAGTAACCTCTATATAAGTCTATTTTTTCTATTTTATTATAAAAGGCTTTAAAGCCTTCCTCTTTCCCTTTTAGGAGGTTTATATACCTTTTTTAGAGTTTTTTTTCTTTATTTTCTTAATCTTACGCTTATATTACTTTTTAGCCTTTATCCTCTTCTTTTCTTCTTACTTTTAAATTCTTAACCTCTCTCTTTATTCTTTCTCTTAAAGCTTAAGGACTTTGTTTAAGGGCCATTTAGCCCTTTTATAAGCTTTTTTAAGTTATTACTGTTCTTCCTTTTGTTCTTTTACTCTTTTACGCGTATTAGCCTCCCTTAGCTTCCTTAGTAACTATATTACTACGCTGCTATAGTACTTCTTACGTTACTATAAGTCTAGAAGTTTACTTTTCTTCTTATATTTCTTACTAGTAAGTATAGTATTATTGAGGCCTTTACTTTAGCGTGGAGTAGGTTATTTTAAATAGTAATATAATAGAGCAAGCGCTAAAGCTTTTTAATATTTTTATTACTTTAATCCTTAACTTAGAAGCGTATAATAGTCTTACGTTTATATTAATTCTTACTACTAAATACTAAGTTAGAGCTTTTACGTAAATCCTGCTCTAGTATTAAGTAGGTAAATTATTTAAATATAACTTTAAAGTTAAGTCGCTATATCCTATTTACCTTAAAGGAGTTAAGAACTATTTATTTTTAAAAAAAAAAAAAAAAAGTAGTTTAGGCTTCCTAAAATAGCTTAAAGAAGTTTTATTTCTTAACTAGTAATAAGCCTTAGATATTATAGAGGTAATTTATAAAAGTGTTTAATGTCACGAGTCGTAGGTCGAGGGCCCTTGACGGCCCTAGTCCGCTCTAGACTGGCGCTATCCGGGCCTTCCGCCTATTTACTTCCCTCGCCGCAGCCCTTCTCTTCCCTCTCTAAGGGATCGCCTTAGTACTGTGGATAGACTAAGTCGCCCGTAGTTAGGGCGCTTTTTACAATACGATCCCTTACCCCCTTATATCTAATTTACCTGTATAATGGAATCGACACGAAGAGTTACCCGCCAGACCTTAAAGATAGTAGGAGACCCTTAAAGCAGGTTACCACTCGCAGGACCCTCTAAATAAGAGCCTCTAATAGTTACAACGCCTATAGAAGACCTAACAATACCTATAGACCTAGAGGAAGACCCCCCTATCGTTATAAGTAGTAATAATAACTAATAATTAAAGGAAGTTACCCTCTAAGAACGCCTGGGTGTGCTATAGCTCTAATAACGCATCTAGGAACTAGAGGCCTCCCTAATAGTAGAGCGTTACTAATCTAAAGGCAAGACCCTAGTTAGGAATAAGATAATAATTACTAGTATCTCCGACAACTCCCTAGAGCCTGAGGAGGGTCACGGCAACCTAGACGAGGCTAAAGATATAAGTAATAACCTATTAAGTAATAGCTTAATAAAGGACGCGTCCTTAAGCTTAGATAATACTAGTTAAGACTAATTTAGGGCCTCTGGAAGCATCTAACACCCGCGAAAGAAGAATAGACAAGGCTAGGCCCGCACTAGTCGCGATAAAAAACATTAGATTTAAATAGTAGCTACTACCCTAAACGCATAGCTACTAAAGCCGCCGGAACCCCCTTAATTTAAAAGCAAGGGTCGTAAGGAACTAAACTTATAGAAGAGGGCTTATAAGGACTATATTAACTTTTTACTTGCCCTTAAAACTAACGAAGCGCAGGTTAGGTTCGTAGTAAGATACTTAGGAGATACACAACGTAACTACTAGAACTAAATAGTCGCCAAGATCCTAGAGCGGAAGCGACACAGGAAAGTCACCTAGGACCTTCTATAGTAGACTATAGTAGACTCCCTAGGATTAGCCTAGGAGCGAAAGAGTGCTGCTTGCCAAAGGATTAAGGTAGCTAAATAAGGTAAGAAGACCCCTACAGAACTCCTTAACTACCTTAAGGACTAATAGGAGGAATGCGACCTAGAGAAGGCCTTAGATAATAATAATAAAAACTATATTAATAACTTCTACACGGCACTAGATAAGAAAATCTAAGAACGCCTTAAATAATAGCCACGCGAATAGAAGAGCCTCTTTTACTTAAAAGCAAAGGTAAATATGTATTAGTAAGCGTTAAAACCTTATAAGTTAGGGAAATAACGTATACACGATATTAATAATAACTTTCTTAATAAGCTAGCTAACAAAAGGCGCGATCGAAAGCGATCTAGGTTAAATAACATAAGACTATACTAGAGACGCCACGATAGCGACCGTCGCGACAAGAATAGCAAGAAGAAGGCTTAGGCAGTAGAGGACAAGGATAAGGACTAATACTTCTACTACCACGAACTAGGCTATTATAAGGCGTCCTGTTTAAAGTACAAGGCCGAGGCGGGGAAAGACAAGCTATAGACTAAGAGGCCTAATAGTCTATAGGCAAGGTTAACTATAATAAGGATTAATAATAACTAGTTGCAGTTGCAAGAACCCCTAGAGATAAGAGCAGTAGCTTACTAATCGCGCTAAATAGTAAAGTATAGCACGAGGGTAACTAACAACGAATTAAAGCCCTAGTGGACTACGGAGCTAAAGCGAATTTCGTTAGTAGTAATCTAATAAAGCGGTTAGGGGTTATGGTAATAATAATAAATGGCAAACGCTACGTAGCGCTAAATAGACAAGACTTAGGCGTTCTAGGCCAGGCGAAGCTCCCCTACACTATTATAAATAGTCGCGGTAAAACTAAGAGCGATAGTTACCTGTTTATAGTTAGTAATATTAGTAGATTCGACATGGTCCTAGGAATGCCCTAGCTAGCAGAATGGAACCCTATCGTAAACTTCTATAATAAGACTATCCGCTTCGCCCATGGGAAGCGTAAATAGACTAAGATCTCTACTAAATTAGTAGAAGAGTTCGCCGGCACGGCTAAAGACATAGCAAATAATTATTTTATTATGTATGCCACCCTAAAGGACACATTAAGAGGTCCACCCGGGACGCTACCTAAAGAATACTAGGGACGATAGGAGAAAGCCTTCTCCGAAGAAGCCGCAAGCATCCTTACCAACTATGGCCCCTACGAGATAAAGATTAATATCGAGGAAGGCAAGGAAGTGCCTTTTAGACCACTCTATAGTCTATTAGAGTTAGAGTCAGCAGTTCTGCGCGACTATATCTAGAAGAATCTTAAATAGGGCTTTATTCGACCGTCGCGATTAAGCGCTAGGGCACTAATCCTTTTTATAAAGAAAAAGAATAGAGGCCTCCGCCTCTACGTTAACTATAGGGGACTAAATATAGTTATAATAAAGAACCGATACCTACTTCCCTTAATATAGGAATCCCTTGCCGACTAGGGGATGCCTAGATCTACACTAAACTAGACCTAAGGGACGCCTACCACCGCGTCTAAATTAGGACAGGAGATAAATGGAAGACGGCCTTCTAAATAAGGTATAAATAGTACGAATACATAGTAATGCCTTTTAGCTTAATAAACGCGCCTGCGACCTTCTAAAGCTATATTAATAATATACTATTAGACCTTCTTAATATCTGCTGTATTGTGTACCTCGACGATATCCTTATCTACTCTAAGACAAAGGAGGAACACATCTAGTACGTTTAGATGGTGCTAGAACGCCTTATTAAACGCTAGCTATACGCCAAACTGTCTAAATGCAAATTCTACACACGCAAGGTGGGATATCTAGGCTTTATAGTATCCCTAAATAGTGTAGAGATAGAGGAGGACCGCGTCGCCTCTATAAAAGATTAGCCTAAACTAAACTTAGTCTAAGTAGTTAGGATCTTCCTTAGCTTTACTAACTACTATTAAAGGTTTATAGAAAGATTCTCTTAAGTGGCGGCACCCCTTCACGCCCTAACAAGAAGGCTAGAGGGAGCCACTAAGGGCAGACAGCGATAAAGACTTAAGGAATTAATTATAATAAGCCTACTAAAGTAGGCTAAGGCCTTCTTCTACTAGCTAAAAGAGAGCTTTATGCGAGGGCCCTTGCTAGCCTACTTTAACCCTAGAAGACTCTTAAGAGTAGAAACCAACGCTTTAGGTTTCGTAATTTCGGGTATCTTAAGCTAACTATAACTAGATAAATATAGGAAGCTATAATGGCACCTAGTTACTTTTTATTCGCGTAAAATAAACCAGGCAAAACGAAACTACAACACGCATAATAGCGAGTTACTAGCAATTATTAAAGCTTTTAAGCATTAGTGACACTACCTAGAGGGTGTTAGCAAGAAGGTCGAGCTTCTAACTAACTATACTAACCTATAAGGGTTTATGTCTATAAAAGTCCTAACTAAATAATAGGCAAGGTGGGCCGAATAGCTCGCGACATTTAATTTTAAAATTAAACACTATCTAGAAAGGACAAATCCCGCTAACGGACCATCGCGGAGACCCGACTACGAGTTAAAAGAGGAAACAAGCTTAGGCGGGATAGGCAGTTCCTAGTAGAGACTCCTTAAGGCCCTATAGTATAAGTTATAGCTAAAAGGCGACGCTTTAGACGAAGCAGGCGTGGCAGGCAGCCTATAGCTACTAAAGTAGGCAAGAAGCCTTAGACTAGTAGTAGTAATAAGGGTCGCTAGACCTAGAACGTTGGTAACTAAGGAGGCGGCGGTAAACAATTTAGTAAGCGCTTACCCTATAGTAAAGCTATTAAAGAGAAATAGCTAGGGGGACGAAACTGCAAAACGAATCCTCTAGTACCTCTAAGGGCCAGAGATAGCAAAGCCGGAATGGCTAAAGCGCTGGATAATTAGACCGGCCAACCTATTATGGTACGAGAATAGGCTATACGTGCCACCTCTAGCGAGGGTACACGTCCTTTAATAATACTACGATAACCCCCTTACGGGCTATTTTAGCTTTACTAAGACCTTAGAGCTAGTGCTGCAAGAGTTCTAGTGGCCTAGTATCTAATAATACGTAAAGGACTACGTCTAGACCTGCTAAGCGTGCTCTAGGGCGAAACCTGTCTAACACGCGACGCACGGCCAACTTAATAGCCTACTAGTCCTAAGGGGCATCTAGGAGGATATTACTATAGATATAGTAATAGATTTACCTAAAAGCAAATTTAGAGCCTATTGTTATAACAGCATCCTAGTGATTATTAACTAGTTTTCTAAGATAGCACACTATATCCTTACGCGAAAGGACCTAAAGGTAGTAAAGCTAGCTAAGGTCTTTAGGAGAGAGGTTTTGCGCCTACATGGCCCTTTAAAGTTAATAGTTACGGATAGAGGCAGCCTATTTATATTAGCTTATTAGAGCACCTTTACTTAATATTTAAGAACTAAGCAACTTCTCTCTACTGCTTTCTATTCGCAGACAGACGAACAGACAGAATAATAGAACTAAACACTTAAATAGTACCTTTAAGTGTTCTATAACTACGAATAATCTAATTAGGCGGACCTTCTATCTAAAGCAGAATATTCGTACAATAATAGCATCTATAGCTCTATAGGAGTGTCGCTATTTGTTATAGTGTATAGCCTAAATCTACTAATAGTAGGCCTGCCCCGAGAAGTATAGCTGCGCGGGTTAGTACCTACGGTAAGGGCCAAAGCGGCAGTTCTAGCCCAGACTAGGGCCTAGATAACCTAAGCGATCCTTAGGGCACAGGCGTACTAGGCGACGTGGTATAACAGGAAGCATAAGGCCTAAACCTTTATAGTAGGGGACATGGTATACCTCGACGCCCGCAATATACGGTTAACTAGGCCTAAGAAGAAACTTAACTACAAGTCCTAGGGTCCCTATAGGGTAAAACAGCAGATTAGTTAACAGGCATATAAGCTAGAGCTGCTAAAGGACTTTAATATTTACCTAGTGTTCTATATGTCTCTCCTAAACCAGGCAGCCTTAGAAGGACTACTATAACGGGAGTAAAGCCCGCCTAAGGTTATTATACCATAAGCAGGGGAGGATATATACCTAATTAAAGAAATTAGATCTAGGGTACTCCAGGACGAAGAATGGCTGTATAAAGTTAAGTGGAAAGGATATAATAGCGATGAGAACTAGTGGTTGTCTATAAAGGAAATCTTTAAAGGGGCGATAAAGCAGTTCCTAAAGGGCTTGGACAAGGAGACTAAAGGTCGCCCTAGATAGGAGCCTAAGAGGCGGGGTCGCCCCCCTAGAGAAGGAGGAAGACAGCACTCGATAGTAATTAGTAATAGATTACCCTAGAGAGTACACTTTATAGGCTGTAAAATACTAGAATAAATAGGGCAGAGGATTCTTAAATAGACTAAAGACTAGAACGAGCTATCTAGGCCTATTCACGCCTCTCGGGGCCTAATAGAGGCTTATAAGCCTATTCGGACTATACCTAACGCGATTATAGCCAACCGAAACCTAACCAAAACCGCCTAAGGGTATGGAACGTGAATAAAATCCGGACACTGTTAATAGGGGCAGGAATCCCTAGATTGTACTAAATAACCCTCTTAATTAGTTAGGCGCTTAGACTTGTAGGCTTGCTAGAAAGTCTCTTAACTACCCTTACTTTTAATCTTCTTCTTTACTTCCTCCGCGAGGAAGTCTAGCGTGGCTAGGACACTAGCCTTAAACGCTAATTACCTTAAATTAGTATTAATAACCCGGGATTAGGGTTAAGGACCTTTACTAACTTAGGAGCAACCTTCTTACGCCTAGGGGTGAAAGCACTAGCAGTAACTAGGGAGGTTAAACCACCCCCCTCTATAGTAGAAGCTTTCCTCTTTCGCTTCTCCTTAATAGAGAGGCCCACCACTAGAATAATCTCCTTAGGAGGCCAGGTGTTATAACCTAAGTAGTAGGGGGTTAACGGGTTTCCGTAGAATTTGGATCTAGTGGCCCTATGCGACTTAGTCTAGATAACCCTTAACTACACTAAATAACACTTATATAATAATATTACTCTATTCCGTCTCTAGTACCTGCGTGGTGGCCTTTACTAATGCCTTATCTAATCTAGAGAGGTCGATCTCGTTGCATATATACGTATTAATTTGGCTCGAGCGCGGTATAAGGGTAATTAGGGCACTTAACACGTTCTCTAAGTTATCTTTAGGTATCTGCTACTAATTAGCCTTAAAACCCCTACATAACCTTTAAAGCGCTAACTTACCTGCTAATAATCCTTACCACCGCTGTAGCAGGCATCGTAGCGGCAGATTAAATTATAGTCCTCTAAATTTATTAGGCTAAGATTAATATATACTGCCCTAGACTGGACACGACGCATCTCCTTAACCTAAAACTAGTAGAGCTTTATCTTCTTATAATTAGACTGCTTAAGGCTGTCTAGGATAATAGGAAGGCAGGTATAGCACGGGTTAATAGTACTAATCGCGCTTACACGCGCCTTGTTAACTAGGGCCTTAAAGATAGCGTTTGCGGTACTTATGGTGCTAAATAGCGTAGGTATGTCTAGACAAAGTCCGAAGGTTACTAAAGAGGGCGGTGGAGAAGTAATAAGTACGGGGACAACTTGGCAGGCCTATACTAGGTTAGTCTACCTTTACGACCCCCAAATTTAGAGCGGCTAGGTACCGAAATAGGGGGCATCTAGGGTCAGGCACCCTAGACTGCCATAGATTAGCTAGGTCGTACTTACGGGTTAGGGAGCCTCCAGGATAAGGTAAGCCGTCGAGTAGAAAGTAAGAATAAAGGTTTTAGGCCTTAGTATAAGCCTAAGATTTAGCTTACGTTATTAGCTTACGTAATACGCAAGGCCTAGTTAGGCTAGTTATTACGTGCTTATTCTCGCGGTTGAGACCCTTAAAGAAAAGAGCCTTTGTTACGAGTTGTAGGTCGAGGGCCCTCGACGGCCCTAGTCCGCTCTAGACCGGCGCTATCCGGGCCTTTCGCCTATCTACTTCCCTCGCCGCAGCCCTTCTCTTCCCTCTCTAAGGGATCGCCTTAGTACTGTGGATAGACTGAGTCGCCCGTAGTCAGGGCGCTTTTTACATTTAAGTAAGATAATAAAAGAGGCTTAAATATTACTATATTTAGTAGCTGCAGCGTATGAGTGCTATAAGGGGGGAATACTATAAGCAGAATTCGATTCTGCGTACAGTACTCGATAAAGTCTATCGTTATGTGAGACTCGTGGCCATCTAGGATAAGTAGACGCTAGAATTAACAAGCTTTCTCTTTAGTATAGCGATTAAACACCTGCTCTAGCCATGCAAGTCCTATATAGTTATTAGTTTATTTAGTTAGAGATAAGCTAATAAAGATTTTATGTTTTCTAGCTTTAATATTATCTACCTATAATAATTAAAGGCCCTTATTAGTAGCTGCAAATAATAGGGCTAGTAGTAATACTAATTTATTACTATATACGTAGGCAAGTAGCGTTATCAATATTTTATTTTTATTTTAAAGGGATACTATAACTTTCTTATAGTTTTATATTACTTTACTAAAGATCCTTTTACTTCTTCTAATAACTCTAATAAAAAAGCCCTTCTTATTTATATTATACGTATAATAAGGCTTTATATCGTATTCTTCTATTTTCTTAGTAAGTAGTTAAAAGAATAGTAAATATTTATTACCTAAATTAGCTTAGTAGCGTACGCTGTCTATTATAGTAGCCTAGTAAAGGGTAATAATAATTAAATTATAGTTAAGGAATTAGGTAACTTAGCTCTTTCTAATAGGCTATTTTATAATTATAAAAGCAAAATTCTATATTATTTTTTATAAGTAGTAGCTAATAAGCTATAAGCTGCTCTATATAGCTTATAAGCTCTAACTTTTATTATAGATTAATCTTTTTATATTAGAGTTTCTGCTCTTTTATTAGGGTGTTTTTACCCTACTATAGTCTCCTTAATAATTTACGTGGCACACTATATTTTTTTATAATTTTTTAATATAACTATGTTCTAACTAATTTATATAATTTAATTTCTTTAAGTGCGTCGTTAATTAGAGCTATATTAGTTAAGTTATTAGAGGGTAAAGCAAGGGGTTGAAAAAGCGGGGGTGGCCTAAGTGCCGAACCAGCCCATTTACTGAACTAGTACAGTATGCGTGTGTCAATCGTGGGACTTGCTGTGATCTGGGCATCGTCACAAGGGCGATGGATGGCAGCTGCCACGCTGTGATGGCAGCTGCTACACTGAGAAGGCAGTCGCAGCATTGGATGGCAGTTACTAGATAGCGGCAGACTATATGCCGCCTACTCGGCCCCCTCGATCCCTTTCTCTTCTTTAGCTTTGAGTCTTTGTACATAGCGCCAATCCATCAGCCGCAAGGCTATATCTTGCTGGCCGTTACAATGCGCAGCTCACTTATAAACTACGTTAGCCTTAGTAGGTGTAAACTAGGCTTATAACTATAACAATAAAAAAGAGTATAAGTATTAAGGTAATTGTTGTTTAAATTAAGAAGCTACTCTATAGAGCTATATAGTGTGGATCACGTGCACAGGGCCGCACGTACGCGGGTGGCCCAAGCTTCTATACTAAACTGTCACAGGTAGAAGCAAGCTCACGCCCAGGTTCGTAGCCCTCACTACGTACAGGTGCAGAGTCCGTCTTCGAGGACCTTGCCTATCTCTGTCAGCCCACGGGAAACTCGGAAGGGAACCTACCTAGATCCGTACACTGCTTCTCCGACACGCTGCTTTCCTGGCCAGGTCGAACGCTGTTCGCCCTGTCTCTTGGACCATGAAACGCCCGGCAGACTTCAAGAGGCCGAAAAGGTCTTAAAGGCCCCGCATCCCAGTGCCTTCTACCGCCTGTGGTCTTCCCACAGTGGCATCCAGCACGACAGACCTCTAGGCTGTTACCGCTTCGAGGGAGCTGCCCGGAGAGACGACTCAATAGAGTGAAGATGAGCGTTTGGCTTCACCGATCGCTTCGGCCTAGTAATGTCGTCAATCCGTCGGGACGGGTGGAGAAGCAGTATGTCGATTGTCGAGTTTTAAAACGTCTTACCAGTGTCGACCCAGTGAGGGCCGCCCTAGGGACCGCAAACAATGGCCTGCGGTATTAGGCCACCAACACGGCTAGCCAGTCTCTTGGAAGAGCGGGTGTCTTCGTACAAGATAATGGAATTGCCCAGCAAGAGAAGCCACTCTCCTGTCCGTCGACTGTGTGAGTGGAAAAGCAGCGGCGCTTGCTGTAAGCTTCCTCTGTGCCTCAAGAAGACGCGCGTGGAGTGGTATCACCCACTTTGGCTCCACGGCGACATCCATCGGCCAGGATTGTTGGAGAAGCAGCGTCGCAAAGACGGTCCTTCACTTACCGCCTACATCCCAATGATAACTGCACATAGGAGACCTGTCGGTCGTCGCGGCCTAGTATGCAGTTAGCATGACAGTTCTCGAGCGGGTATCCTGGTCGAGATGACTGCCCAGCAAGAAGGTGCCACCCCTCTCTCTGTCAGGAAGAGCGGAAAGTTGCGTTGCTTACCGGAAGACCTCACCGCGTCCCAGTGATAACCGCACCTAAGCTCCGCCCTCGCAGAGGCACGACTAACACGACAGGTCTCTACGGATATCCCGGTCGTGATTACTGCCCAGAAAGAAGGCACCGCCCTTCCTTCTGCCAAGACGGACAGGCCTCGATGCCTATTGTCAGCCGGAGGGTCTTGCCAGTGTAGTCTTCCTGATATTCCCCATAGTGGGGCGGGACTTGGGATTAGCCGAGCTGCCCGCTTTGGCTCAATGGTTCACCATTCGGACTAGCAGTGATGCAGCGTTGCATGTCGTGAGAAGGCCGCGGCAGGTCGCACAAGAGAAAAGATACCCACCCTAGGTGCCGCCGGAAGCATCGAGGTTGGGCGGAGAGAGAATGGAAGAGTCGGTGTGTAGCGTATGATGTGGATGAAGAGAGAGGCGGGAATTTAACGAAGCTAGGTATAAAGGCAGATGCGCCGACGCTCGGGTCGGCAGGTAGATGCCCTGCCTCAACCCTGGAGGTGCGAGAGTCACGTGCTACAGCGACTCCGGGGCTATCGCTCCCACAGCCACAAGCAGGGCCACAGTAATTACCAAGGTCGGGGACCACAAACACGTCGTGCGAAAAAGGTGTTCTTGCCAGCTTTTCACAATACTCCACGCCTTTCACCCAACCCAGGGTCTTCCACGCAATCACCAACACTTAGGCGCGATGAAGTTGGGCGACCATACCAGGGAGATATTATGCTCTATCGCTTATCAGGTAATTGGAAGACGTGCTCGACCATCTTTACATCACACAATGCCAGCTGAGCAAGCAGAAGGCCGTGAGGATTCAGAGGAAGGATGCGAGAGCACCAAGAGGAGCGAATCAAGTGCCTTGCGAAGGAGAAGAACCAGCACGCACCTATCGCTGGCAGCAAACGGGAATCCTCGCCAGAAGAGTCTGAGTCCTCGCCCCGGCCACCCAAGTCACGGAAGATCTAGGTTCCTAAGTCGTTCCCGCTTTGCGTTCTCTGCTACTGTTGCGGGCTTGCAGGATCATGCATACGATCTCTTTGCAGGAACTGGACAGTGTGCCAAGTTACCTCAAGACGCGGGTGAGCATCCATCAGCATGCCTAGACGTTTTTTTGAAACGCACAACATCTTCTGTACGTTCGGTAGGGCTACATGCGGGCACGGTCTGGCTACGACGTTCAACAATGCGTGTAAGATTTTAGTCTTGGTTAAACTCCCAGGTGTTCTCCTTCTTGGTCTATTATCTCTGGCAGGATACTGAGCGATGCAGTGTCACTCGGCATTCTCCCATCGATGTACCTCATGTTGAAGTTTGTATGTGGCTCTTGTCGTAAAGTCTGCATATAGTTGGTCCAAGAATCACTCGTCATCTCCATCGAACTGCATACACATCTTCCGTTGGCGTATGCTCGGTTCCACGGGTTGTATAAGACTTGCACTGGCGTGCGCTCGGTAGTCCGCTCGTTGTCGATGTAGTTCTTGATGAGCAAGGTCGTGATGAACATAGAACAGGCAGCTGCAATCTAGGTGAGTCTTCGCCTAAACAAAACAGAATTGAGGCAGCTTACCGTCAGTAAGACAGCTCAAAAGGCAGATGTGGCTCCTCTTTGCGCCGGACTTTGTTATGTATACAGTGCAATTGATGAGCGTGATAAAGAGCATGGTCACCCAACCCATGACGTTCTTGCACAGGACGGAGTAGCCGCTCCATCGATCCTTCGTCCGTTCCTGCTGCGCGGGATGACCGTTTTGTCCGGCGACGAGTACTTTCCCCTGATCGCAGCGGAGGGATGGATATCTAGATGCGGCTGACATTCGCCATCTTAAGCGGGGCCAGAGTAGAAAGATGAAGATTCCCGTGAGGAACACTCCCACAGAGAAGAGAAAGACGCAGAACCCAATTATTCCCTCGCTCGGTATAAGGATGCGACACTGGCCAGATTTATGATCGAGGCGCGCCCATGGTACGACTGCAACGAAGACTATGGTGATCACGACGCCTCCCACGATGGAGAAGGTGCAAAGCACCCAGACGGGATCACGGATTCGCGCCGTGTAAGGTACTCGGAGGCTGTGAACGCGCTCGTTGAATACCATATACCTATCCGGTCAGCCACTCACGTCTCATGGGAAAAGTGGAGTTTATGTCGCTAGACTTACAGCGACGTTTTATTAACGCCAAAAAGAGCAAGACATAGCAAAGTTGCCGCATGACACTGTCGATCCGTAACCATCGCTAGCCCTGCCTCGAGCAGCGTCACGCTGCAGATGATCGCAATCGTGGCGTAGAATTGCACGTGGAACAAGATCTCCACGAAGTGTGACTTGACCTTTTGGCCTTGCACCTCGCCGTACCGGATACCTGTCACGTATTGTGTTAGGGGCCTGGAACACTTGCTTGTGGGATCGACGTGTGCTTACCATGCTGCAACGTGAGGACGAAGAGATATGCAAGACACAGACAAATGACCACAATCTGCCTCTCCGTGCTTTCTCCCGCGTGCGCATTCGCAGGCAGCTCGGCGGCGCTGTCCATCGTAATTGACCCTCGCGAGCGAGGTACAAGAAGGCAATTGCGATGCAGGAGAGCGAGGACATCCGCTGCAGTTTTAACGTGACGTTTTTGCGAAGCGAACGGCAGCAGGAGAACATTGGCATCTGCCTCGATACTAAACTACTATATTGTCCCGAGCAACATTTAGAGTTCCCGCTATCGTGTTCGGTGCAGAAGGCGAAGTGGTACTACCTTTGGGCGTTCCGCGGGGGGGTTCGGGAACGCTTTCGGAGAGGGCTCCGCGGGCAGTGGTTGATGCGCTTACGTGCGCTCGCGAAGGAACGAGGGCCCTATTTCGGATTTTGGAACCCCGGCAGTTTTACAATTTCGTTATCCTTCGGAAAGGCTTTCCGGATTGACCATTAGTAATCTCTATCATGCACCATGGGCATTGTGGTATATTTCGATCTTGCGTGGATCGCGGGACGGGCCCACTTTCTCGCCCCACACGCCAACCGGAGGTTGGCCCTGCGCAGCCTAACGTAACTTCGCAGCCCAACGTAACTTTATATAGAGAATCGAAATTGATCCAGTCTTTTGACAGCGTAGACTTCAATTATATGGGCTAATATATAGTAGAGTTGGTGTAGCAAGTAGGGCAGGATCTACAGTCATCTCTCTAAGAGATAGGACCTATCAGGGCTAATTTTATAGGCTCTATAAGTAGGCGTCCTTATACGTTTTTACAGCCTTTTAAGTAACCTTTTAAGCCTTAAGCTTTATACGTTAATTAATTACTTATCGCGCTACTTTAACAGTTACTACGCTACCTTTTTATACTAGCCTTTTATCTTTAATCTGCCTTTTTTAGCGTTATTAAGCTGCTGTGGTAATATCTATAAGGTCGCGCTAGGCCAGCGCGAGACTATTAATTAGTAATTACAAGCTTTTTAGGAATTTTGTAAGCCTCCTACTTAATATATTACTTCTCTCTAGGGCGCGCGACATTTTTTGATGCTGCCGCTAATATGCTATAGGTGTATTAGCGATAGGGCTCGAATTAATAGCGGATAGAACTAATAGGGATAGCGTCTAGATAGGTACTAGCAGCTTTATGTAAACAAGCTCTAGATTAAATAGAAAGATCCTAGCTTTCTCTTAGGCGCTTAGGATTGTGCTGCGCTTAAATGTATCTATCCTGATCCTATGGATTGCATGTAGAAATTCGACTTTGTTAAAGTCTATGCAGCCAGTTCGGGTGGCTATCTTTATAGCCTTTTTATAATTCTGCTTTAATAGCTAAAAACAGACGACGTCTAGAGGCTGCAGATAATGTAATAAATATAGTAATAGTAAAAAGGGGAGTATCTTATAATTATCGCAGAACTATATAAACTTAATAGTAAGGTGGCTACTAAATCTATTAAATATAAGTAATTACTATTCGCCTTTTTGGCGCGCGCGCGTTTATATTTCGAAAAACTTTAGCTACTTTATTAAGATAGAGTTATTAGTGTATCTTAATATTAATATGGCGATTATATAGCTATTAGGCAGCGCCGTATTTATATACTAGTAATAAAGGTAATTAACGGCCTGTACGACAAGCATAGGTTTAAGCACCTCTTTATTATTAGAGATTAATTTAATACTTATAATATAATCACGCGACGTCTCTAACGCAGAGATATAAGGATAATTAAACTTTATAATAATAATTTATTAATTACTACTAACGCCTATGCGGAAGCTAGTTTCGTCCATATTATAGGTGTCTAATAGGGTGACGCCGTAGGTGTATATTACCTTTTTAAGCTTAATAAAATAATGGCTATAAGCTTTAAACGTCGCTATTACTATATAATTAATATGCTATAACTTTTACTTTATGCGGCGATAGTTTAGATTTCTTAATAGCTATCGCGATAGCTAGTCCTTACTAAGTAAGGAAGCTCTGCTATTAGGGTGCGCGCGATTAAGGATATATTAAATAGCACCTTTTAACTATAGTATAAGGCATGGCATGCTAATAGTGTTGTAGTAACGTATATATAACTTTAGCGCTTTATCCTGGGTCTCTAAGAGTCGTAGATTCGTGCCGCTGCAGTCATAGCAGCTAATCCGGCCTCTAGCGCGCGCTCGAAGTCGCGAAATAGGCACGCTCTATTCGCGTGCTGCAGCTGTAAAATTAGGTATTTCTAAGCTAGAAAAACTAGAGAGATAATTAGAGATACGCTACTTAATTTTATAGCTTTCGCCATAATATTTAGGCATGGTTGTGGGTTGTTTATTAAGAAAATAGAAAAATCCGCGACGAAAAGTTACGTTGGGCTGCGCAGGGCCAACCTCCGGTTGGCGTGTGGGGCGAGTACCCCATCCCCAACGCGCGTGCTCCTGGGTGCTAGCTCAGCCCGTATTTGGTTCTGTTAGTTGGTTTTTAATGTTCATTGTATGCTATTTTCAACATTTTCTTCGATCATCATCGATGAAATTAGCGGATCATCCATACGACTTTGACACGTGCAAATTCATTATCGCTCCCCATCATAATCGCAAGTGCGGCTTATTGCCATTCCTATCAACATAAGTGGGCCTAGAAGTGCTCGCTTCGGCATCGTCGCCTGCTAGCTTCGTCAGACCTCCCGTAAAGTTTAACGAGGCTTGAAAGCTGCGAGTCATGAAGAGGCGAACTGCGGGAACTAGATCGAACTTCAAGATCACCAATGGCAGAGGATGCAGTCATTAGACGAACTCACCGTTTTCCCTTTTCGGTCATCGCGCTAGGATGGGATTGTTCTGTTGAAACGTGGTAGAGCGACGGAAGACTGGATGCGATTCGCGAATCATTGCGCCTATGTAAACGTCCAGACTACCTTCACTTCGTGTTGTCGTTCTACCGTAGAGTTTTGCAATTAATAGATAGCCTAGCTGCTAGCTGCAGGTGGCGACGTAACCGTAGGAGGTATAGTGGGCTGCCAAGGTATCAGAATCTGGATGCGAGCTCTGTTGCTCTAAATATGTAACAATCTACTTAGTGCCTTGCATCTCGACTATATCGTGACATTTTTTGGTGTTGAGTACGTCGATCTACTTGTCTTAGCGAGCTTAATTATCCTAGAATTTTATCTTGCTGCGCATCGACGTTATCTAACAGAGTTAATAGGCTGCCTATACGAGCCCCCTCATCGCCGAACTCCTTATCCTCATTACCACTAGCATGCCGCCTGAACGCAAGAAAACTGGCCGCCTACGCAAGGATAACCTATTGTATAAGCGTCCAGAAGCTGAATCTAGTGTTTCTTGTTGCTCGTATACCCGCGAAGAAAAGCTTGCTGTAGTGTTCTGGATCCAGGATAAATAGAACTGGGTGTACGATCCCTAGGGCTGCTGGTATGCAAAGCTCTGGACAGGCCTGCAATGGGATGAGGATCTACGCCCTCCAAACATGAATGAGGTGCGGGAGAAGTTTGACTGGAAGGACTATTGCCCATCCTGTATATCCCTATGGTGGAGGAGTCGCGATTCCATCCTAT